>BQNB010070155.1:3405-33225 GCA_026074375.1 Tanacetum coccineum
TTACAAGCTATCTGTACAAGCCGAATCGTGTTAATACATAACAACATTATGAATTAGGACGGTTGTTGAATGCATTGAAAAAAAGTTATGATGTTTTCAAACAACGGGATGATACTTTGGGCAACAGTATCTTTCAATGAACCGGGGTAAAGCATTGGAATAGCGGGCTAATGCATTGCGACGCCAGCTTGACGTGTGTCTATGGAAGGCTGTTGCGTTTGAATGTCAGGTTGAAGCATTGCATCGGTTGGCTAACGGATTGATTCAGTGACCACCGCATTGCATTGGCAGGCTGCAGCAGATAACCAACCTCAGAAAGAAATCTGCAGGAAAGTTGTTGACATTTTTGGCCAAAAAAGACTATAACATTACCAGTATTTTAATCTGAGAAACCTTCTAATCTATTTGGTGTATAGATAACTTAAATGCTTTTGGTATATGAGAACTTACTTAATAAATCTTGACAGGCTGATCCAATACTCTACGGCGAAATTCTAGCAGCGGCTTTACACATGAACAAGATCGACCAACACGCGAACATACTTACGGCTTTATTTTATTTTTTGTCGAGCATGGTAGCGGCCACATAACAAAGAACGAGCTAGAAGAAGCTAGAAATAAGTTTCTTACAGATGGTGCACCACGTGGTAAGTGTTTATTTGTGATAAACGGTTCCTTAGTAGTTTCGGATGGGTATTTTTTTCTGAAATTTCATTGTCATGTTTTTTGTAAGCTTGAGCCGCTAAAATAGGAATCTGTGGCCATTTGGGTCAGTCTTAAAACTGTAGATTTTAGTATAAAATGAAAATTCCACTATAAAAATGATGGCTTTATGCGTACAGATTGTTAGATTCTGGATGTTTAGGTATGTTGCATCTAATTGGTGAGACGTTGATATCTTAGTGTTGGATCTAAGCGGTTTTGAGTGTGTAGGTGTTTTTAAATTACAAAGCGCCCATATAAGTAGTTGATTCAAACAACAATCTCATAGAGCCCCTATAAGTGAGAATTTCAGAAAGCAAATCCAAACAGTCCCTCTATGTAACTAATTCGAAAGACAATCTAAACATTCCGTATAAGCCACCACATGCTATATTTTTCTATGTGCGTCTGTTTTTTTATGCCACTTGCTTGCTACCACTAAAGGCTCTTAAAACATGCAATAAATTTTTTCTATATACAATACAAGTAAATCGTTATTTAGGAATCTGATCGTATCTCTTGAATATAAGCTTTTATATTCAATTGCTATTTCTACTAATTTGCAGTTCAACTTCTTACTTCCATTATCTTTTAAGTCAACATTAAATCATGACATATTGTATATGGAGAGGATTTAAGGTAATGGAAGTAATTACGTTAGAACCTGACTTCGAATATATGTGTGCCACTTTTTGTTTATATAAGGCAATGATTTTTCTTTGTTTGACACATGAATTCATTTAGGTAGACCAGAAGCTAATGTAGAACACACAGTTACCCGCCGACATCAAAGCTAATGTGGTGGTAGCTAAGGACTGAAGCGGTAAGTACAAGAAAACTAAAAAGAGAAAGAAAAGATTCGTGATCTATGTCGTACAGGGAATTTACTATGGCATGCGACATTCATACCATCTATTGAAGAACTTGACACAAGTTATTTTGAGTTGATATTTGGAATTCGGAAGATGTATAGTTCATATAATGTCAGCCCGTTTTTTAGTATTATGGAAGCTTTTGTTTTATACTGGTACGTCTGGGTTACCAATTTGTTTCGTTTGGATATTCATTCATAGCAACTATATATGTAATCTGAAAGTCTTTTAGTTTATACAATTGTGTGACCTTTTTAGACTTGCAACATTCATGTGTGAACCAATTGTCACCATTTAATGTCTTTCTCATATGCCATTATCCTTTCCTGCCTTGGCTAAAATCCAATGAACACACAACTCGAAAATGAAACGTAAATACTTGCGTTCGCAAACACCTCATTAATTCAATTTTAGATGGTGCAATTACGTAGTTACCCTTTTCAACTTAATAAATAATTGGTAAAATCCCTCATAATTAAAAGATCTCAATGGTCAAGATTGCTTCTTAATCTTCTGAATCTAAAAACTTTCTTAATGGAAAACCATCAAAAGCTATATATATATATATATATATTTATATATATTATATATATTGTCTAGATCTGAACCCGTCAAACGACCATTATATCACTGGTCACGACCTCGGACTTTAAAGAGATTTTAGGCAAAACGACGTTCCGAATAACTTTTTCGTTTTAGCCGAGACCTGAAACTCGACCTAAAATGACCAAAATGCCCCCTGCAAGTTTCTGCAGAAATTTATGACATTTTTAATTAATGTGCAGAATTTGACTTTCAGTTTTGACCCATTATTAAGCAATTTTGTTAGACCTGGTATTTTAAGAAGTGGTGGTCATTAAGACTCCCGAACCTTGTAATAGCCTAGTGTATATTCTCGGGAATTCTATAATGCTAATTGGGCCTAGTTACGGTCTTTAAGCTCATTATAGATCAAACCTAGCCTTGGAAGCCCACTTAAACCCAAGGCTAGTCTATGTACATAACTATATAAAGCCCTCTCTAAGTGTGGAGAGGGTGTTGCTCCATTTTTCTCTCTTATTGAAGTAATTATTTTCTTTGTTTATTTATCTCTCTACAATCTCTCTCTCTAGTTTTTCTCTTGCAAATTCGTGTGTTTGTGTGTGAATTGATAAGCTAACAAGTGGTATCAAGAGCACTAGGTTACCTAGTGATTGTGTAGCTTATTGGGTGTTTAAATTCGAGCTTACTATCTTCTAAATTTGTCCTTGTCTTTGTTTAAAACCCACGGTTTGGAGTTTGTTTTGGCTTATTGATTCTCTTGGTGTGTTAAGCTCAAGCTTATTAGCTTATTTCGTAGCCTAAACGTGTCCTTACAAGAATCAAACGCATGTCTTATTTTTTTTTCGAAAAATTGTAAGAAAAAATCAAGATTTGAGCTTTGTTTGTGGTTTGATTTGCCAAAGTCGTGTACTTTCGTGTTTAGAACAATCTCTTGCATTATTTCTTGGTCTTCTACAACTTATTTGGTGGGTTATTTAGAAGATTGAAGAAATCTTCTTTGTTGTAGTTTGTGTAAAGTAGGAAATTATTGGTTGCGGTTTGTGTCAAATTGGGAAAATCTTGGTTGCGTTTTGCCTAGATCTAAGCCTTGCGTTTTGTTTCGTTACCATTGGTGGAATAGGGACAAAACTGGGTGAAAGTGACTTGTGTACTAGCTTAAAAGTGATGTTGCATTTTGTCCTGAAGCCCTGCGGTTTGTCTTCAAATCTTGCGTTTTGGTACTGCGGTTTGTCTCCTCACTGCGTTTTGCCTCTCACTGCGTTTTGGTGTTGCGTTTTGATCATTGAAGACCTTTTACTTAGCACATCTAAACGTTATGCTGCCAAAATTTTCTCAAGAATTACGTTTTGTCTAAGTCAACTATGATTTGACCATTGAGTTTTGCTAGTAAAGGCTGCATTTTGTTCTCATTGCGTTTTGTCTCATGTTGACTGCGTTTTGCTCTTATTGCATTTTGTCTAAGTTACAAAGATTGGGATTTGTCCATTGTAAGAAACCGAATTTAAGGTCACTACTATTTTATAATCTCATAATTAATTTATAAATTTTAAACAAATTACTTTTATTTTTACTTTACATCGGAGGATATTTTATGAATCGTCTCTTTTTTCTTTCTGTTCTTTAATTAATTGCGAGTATTGATTAAAACAAAGATTCGTCTTGAACTTACATAAAATTAAACTTTTCAGTACATGTATCCGTATAATGTAGAATTATTTTTATATATTCGTTTTTCACCTCGTAGGTTTCGTCTTAACTCTGTTTTATTTTACGTTGATACGTTTAGCCTCAAATAATACTACTATCTTAATATTTACCCTTAACATCAAAAGTTTATTAACTTTTAAACTCAAAATTCTTGCCTCCTACAACTCATTTGAGGCTGTCATTTGTAGACCAATGGCAAAGAATGGTGTCTTGCTTGACATAACCATTGCATGTACAATTTTAATAAACCAAATTTCCTTTCATTTCTCACTAGTTAGAGATTAGTATTTCACTCACACACACTCCTTTTCCTTGTCTTGCGCTCCCATCACCAGACAAAAACACCTATATTTCATACCAAAATTCTCTACAATCACTTCGTTTTTATTTACACATTTGTATTCTCACATTCAAAGTTTGGCTTCATTTAACATACCATTAAACTATCATTTATCGATTTTGGGGCCTGATTTAGAAGAATAATATGAAGTGGTAATGCTGTTAGACAACTGATGTTCTAGGAAGCTTAGGTGGCTAGGAAAAACTAGTTGGATTAATAACTATTTTGGGATGTTCATTGTAGTGAGCAATTTCTTTCATACCGTTTCCCTAAAATTTTCTTATAAGATATTTTGATCATTATTTCTTGCTATAATACATTTTACATTGATGAGTATGGGATATGTTTAGGATATGTGTTTGCTGGCTTTGCAGAAGTGTTGATTGTGTTTTTAATATGAGTTACGAAATGTTTTTTGGTTGGATTTTATAGTGGGCTGTTTTGGTAACGTAGCAAAACGTGTTGTTTTACACAAAATGTTGGGCTTAGGGTTGTTTATAAAACATCATGGGTGGATAGATATATGGTTGGCATGGATTTGATAGTTGGATGGCAACAATTATTATTATTGAGTGAGATATGGTACAAAACTAAAATGGTCTGTTCTGGACTTTGGTTTAGACAACGTAATAAAACACCAGGTTAATGAGTTAAATATTTGGGTTTTAAAGCATGGGTCATACTAGACATTCCTAGGAAGCTATATATGCAACTTGGCCCAATTACATTGCATATCTAGATTAGGTGTTATGAGTCTTCAATGGCAAAACGTAAGCAATTCAGTTAAGCTTTTCTGTTTTGACTATACGGTTGTGTAAATAATTATTTCCCATGGATGGTAAATGGTTATGAGTGATTGGCTGATTAGTTTTGAAACTTAGAGACCTTCACAGAAGGCTTTCCAGGGGTGTAATAACACATTGGTTTATACCATTTATAGTTTGTAGATACAGGCCCTAAAATGAGCTAATTCGAATTGGACTTTTAGTTCAGTTGTCCTAAAAATGACAAATGGTGATAAGACCATACTCCGAACATTGATAATACGGCGAAATTTGTTGATGTTAGATTACATCTAGAACAGGCTATGTGTCAATTATGGGAGTCCAAAATACTTTTAGTCTAACTGTCAAGAATCTGTTTGCGCATATCTTAGGGAAATCTCGCTATATTCGTCATTAACTTTTTCTTAAGATATTATTTTTTCTGGTATATTTCAACTAAGACGCGTACGTATTTTCAGGTGTGCGTAAGTCGGAATTTCTATCTGGTTTCAAAGACTTATTATATTTCTTGATCTCTCTTGATATCTGGTGATTATAGCCTCTGCTTTTACATTTTATGTTATATTCGAAACCCCGCGTGGGAGATACATGCTAGTTTTGAAATTTGAAACAAGATTGTGTTGGTAGTCTGGACCCGTTCCTGAATTCTATTTTTGGACGAGTACTATGCATAAAGTCCTAATTTCAATGAAACGCTTAAATGCTTGGATAGCGGAGCGCTAATACCATATTGATAGATCTATTGGGGCTGACATCCACGTCCGGGGTTTGGATCCAATGTGGGAACACCCTTTGATAGGCAGATTTGTGATTAGAGAAATTAGGTATATTAGCGATGAATTACTGTGTGGGGGCACAGATTTTCGTTTCTTTCAAATGGTATTATTTTATTACCATATGTGGTTGATGGTTACGCAATGCGGTGTCATGAGCTCGGTGCAAAATATTTAATAACTTGCTTGATCCGAAATGTTTATATGCTGATTGTATAAAATTAAAACATTGTGTTCATGTTATGGTTGATGGAACAAACTCTATGATTTAATACTCAAACGTTCGTTGACATTTTAGCAATTGTTTTATCTCCGGAAATCACAGGATGATGGATGGACTTAGAGTTCACGGAGGAGGGAGTCTTGCCATATGTGGTCTATGTTGGACTTTTCTTAAAATTTACACCGTGGTAAAATGTTATGATACACTTTGGTGTTATGTGAAACTCCATACTTATAGATGGGTGATCTTTGTTGTATTTGGTACTATATGTTCTTCGACCATATGTGGAATTATGGGATCTTTGTTCAAACTATGTTATTATGGAGACCAATGATATCTAAACGTTCTCTTTTGTGTCGTTCACGTTATGAGTACTGTCGTGATGATAATATGAATATAACTCCCATATATGTTCCGCTGAGTTGTCCGAATAATGGGAGGTGTTATAGATTGGTACGATTGCATATGTCATAGAGAATCTAGGTAGCTTTTCAAACCTATACACTTATGATATTTTTGGGTTACGCACGCAAAAGAATCCTCGTGGAATTATTCAAGTCTCCCTGTAAGTCTAATGTTTACTTTTTTTTAAAAGTATAGATGGTTTATGTTTTATGATTTGTTAATCATGGAGAGGCAGTTATTTATGAAGTAAAATACTAGAATTTGTATATCTGAGGTTATAAGATACATAATCGGATTATTATGTTAAACAGAAATGAGATTTTGTCTATGTATAAAGTATTAATATGATACATTGTTCATTGGGTTATCGATAATTATTTTTGGCTGATAATATTTATTTCATTGTATATGTATTTATCTATAAGTTGATTTTACGTGTATAGTGACACTTATATGTTATTTTGCATGATTTGCAGATAAATCATGGCAAATGAAACCCTTACAAAATGATCCTAATGTCGACGCTACTGCTAATGTGCTGTCACCTGCAAACCTCGAAAATGCACCGTAGGTATGGTGATGGGAATTTCACTCCATGGGTGTGGGTGGTAATATCATATTTATCAACATGGATTGGACTAGAAGAAGACCGAAGGAGGACTCCGGAAGAAGATCCGGAAGAGGACGGGGAGAAGACCCGTATTCAGAGGATCCGAGAGAAAATAATTGATGACGATCTGGGAATGGTGATGAGGACGAACAGTAGGGAAGTAATTGAGCCTTACACAGTGACGGTCTTGACATATATCTAACCACCTCCGTGTCTGGAAGACGAAGAGGGTCACCCCACTTTCATGTTCATCCCTGATGCATGATGGTCAGCCTATCCTCCCATCTGTTCGTTTGGTCAAAACTCCATTTCGGTGAGAGTTCGTATATTGCAAAATCTTTGACTAGGAAATTCTAAGGTTGTTCGAACGGTCCCTTGGGTCCAAACTTTGGGCTCGATTTTGGAGGTGGCATGAGGGATATGGAAAAATTAATGATGGGAAAGGCATCGTTATGAAGGAAGAATAAAAAGAAAGTTTAAGGCACAAGATCGTCATTTGGTGGGCTAGTTGTGAGAAAATTGGTCACCTTTTGATCAAGCAAGTTACGGGTGAGGTAAGACGATGTCGAATTTGTCTGGAGTTGAAGAAGTTGCGTCAATGATTTCGAGTGATCGATTCGTTATGAGTAAGGAAAGAAAACAGGGGTTTTCAAGGATAGAAACTTTGGTGGAAAGACGTTGGTATAATGACGGTATCAAGATGGACTTTTACGGAGAATCTGAAGACTATATGTGTCGAATGCTTCAATAAGTGTCACCAATCTGAAGTTGGTTTTTCCTTGTGCATTCCGGTTCGCAAGTCAGAAATCCACAACCAGCCTTGAGCCCTTTTGATCGATACTGCACTGCTCCGCGTTATTGATGATCCTATGTTGTTCGCTAGAGATGCTGCCTGCTGCTGTTACCACCGCCTGACAGTGATGATGATGATACGCCCCCAATGACTCGCAGCTTATGAGCCTGCTGTGGATCACCACGTGGACTCACAGTTGTTTAGTAATCATTTTAGCTTTTATTATGTCTGTGAATCATAAAACAATCGGCATGTCGGTTTATAGGATTGTACTAATAATTGTACTGGCATGCCGCCATATTTTTGTGAAACTGATGAACCATTTACTGAAACCTTTGTGATGAATGACTAATGGGCTATTTGACGTTCTTCTCGATGTGTTGTGACTTTCTTTTATGTGTGATTACTTTTGTACGGTTATATGATCTATCATTGTATGAATACTCATTTCATCCTTTAATTTGGTTTAAGTTGTTGTACATTGTTATGGATATCTCATAGTATAAAGCTTATGTGATTTGTTTGTGTGGTGATTAATAGTTTGTTTGTGCAGGATATACTAGTTATAGTCATGGGTAGGTATGCAACACATCACGTGATCACTTCTTATGTGTTGTGACAGAATCTATGCACCTAAAGATGCTCACGAGGGTCCACTCCCAGATGACACAGGGACTCCGTTTTTTTTTTTAAATCGGCTCCCATTGATACTACGACATGCTCGTTGCAGCCGCATCCGTGGTGAGCGAGATAAGAGTTCATATGAAGCATTCGTTTGCTATGTGGGACCTAATGTTGATCCCGCGGTCGTTTTGTATATTTTTTTTTTTTGTACTTTCGAAATTTCATAAGTGTAGCTTACCCCTTTTGTGGAAATGAGGGAGCGTAGGTCTATCAGTTTGGATTGAGAGGAACGAGATGTTTTCACGTGAGCTCAAAGGTACCCGAGGGTAACAAAGTGGTTTCGCTAGATGGGAGGTACTTTTTTTTGGGGGGGGCCTATAAACCTTTTCAGGATGGGCCAGACATGGGAACTCCAATGTCGGCTACTATTGGGGATGGAAGCTCAGTGACAGGACAAGACAATGGGCAGAAATGAAGGTGATGATGACGAGAGGGACATTTTAGGTCCTCTGAGGAGATCCAAAGGATGGAATCATGAATTATGGAATTGAAGGTTAAGGCTATGGATATATTTTACTACCACCCTTTTTTATGAACTAGCTTACTGTGTACCGGGCTGAGTGACCACGGAAATAAAAGAAGGTTGTGCCTATATCGTGGATTGTCTGAAACTATTAAAGGGGGAAGTTTACATCGTTGAATACCAACAACTAATCGAACAAAGCTGCTGCGGATGGCGACCACTTTAATGGAACAGAGGTTCAAGGCACGAGCAGGAGAGAGAAGCTGATAAAAAGAAAGGAAGTGGGAAACTTCCAGGAAGCATTAAGTAGTTGGTGGTAGCGGAATATAACCCAATGGTAATGGAACAACCATATAACCTACTCCCACAACAGTAAACTACAAAACAACCGTAACAAACAGATCAAAACAGAATAGAACACCAACGAAAATACAACCAAAACAACAGAGCAGGGCACGCTAGAAGATGACACTGCTGGCAACCAATAAACACAATGAAGCTGGGCAAACGAGAAGTGTAACAGTGGCGGACGACAAAACTAGAAACTGTCATTCAAATGCAATAAATGTGGGAAATTCGGTCACAAAGCTATGGGAATGTTGATCGATGAGGATGGTGAGGTAGCGCATGGTTGTAAATACACAGCAATTGTGACACTTGCCTACGGATTTGTGGGGAAAAGCCACATTAGGCTAAATTGCTCCTACTCAGCGAGGAACACCACCGGAGGGATAATGGAGCCGTGGCCCAAGCTATGATTTGAGAGATGGTGACCAGAACTGAGGACCAAAAGTGGTGACGGGTATGTTCTTACTTAAATAATACCGTTAGTAAAAGCTTTATTTGATTAGGGTCGATAAAGTTTTACTGAATGGTGCTTTATAAGCCATCTGATTGCTATGAACCCGTAAAAGTAGAACCATAGTATAAAGAAGTAGAATTAGTGATGAGAGCGGTTAAGTACACAAAAAATATTTCTAAGTAGTCTGATGCTTTGACACTTAGGTAACACCTTTCGAAACTTGACCTTTTGCTCCATAAGACACTGGGAACTTTTGACTGTAACTGATTGGAATGGATTGGGTATAGTCTTGCACATGGTTCGTGCATCCTGTCGTGTGGGAAAGGAAGGAAGTACATGTGCCGCCCTATTCTCACCCTAAAAAGAGGACATGGTTAAGTAAGGTTGATGATCGATGTCGTCCTCTCAGATTGACAAGGTTCGGTGTCGTGCCTGGAATAGTCAAGGAACATATGTCAGATCGTGGACGATATTTGTTTCGTTGCTTCCAAGTCGTTGAAAAAGAATCCAGTGAGAGACGTTGGAGGATGTGGCTTGTTATTTGTGAATTCCAAGATGTATTTCCGAGGGACTTCGCCAGGACTCCCTCTAGTCCGACAAGTGGTTTTGGGTTGATTTGGTCCAGGAGCCGCATCTATTGTGGGCGTGGCTTATCGATTAGCACCGTCAGAAAATGAAAGATTTGGCTACAGCAGTTGCAAGAGTTGTCGGTTAAGGGATCTTATTCTAATCTAGACCGGTTTCTTCACCGTGGGGAGCTCTCAGTATTGTTTGTTAAAGAAAAGGATGGAATCATTTGCCTCTGTGCATTTTAGACTACGTGACAAAATTAATATAATATTTTATCAAGTATAAAAATTCAAAAATATGCTTTATAATAAATATTAAATTGTAAAATTATTATCATAAAAGATAATATATTTTTAATAAATATATAGTTTTTTATAATAACATAAAACAAATTGACATCACAGAATCGTTATCCTCTCCAATGATCGATGATCTATTGTCTCCAACTCCTAAGGTCGAGGTTATTCGAGGTGATTTACGATCCGGCTATCACCAACTTGTGTTCGAAGTTTAAGGATATTCCAATCACGGATTCGGGATCGCTCCGCTAGGGCCACTACACCGGACATTTCAAGTCAATGCATTTGGATAGACAAACGACCCAGCTCCGGTATTTATGGATTTGATGAATTGTATGTAGGCCAGTTCTCGACGCAATTTTGTAATTGTCGTTTTATCCGACGCATCCTTCATTTTATGCCAAGAACAAGGAGGAGCATTAAAGGACTAACTTTAACGAATTATCCTGGTAATTACTTCGAGGAGGAAGCTATATGCGAAGTTTCGAATTGCGATAATTTTGGTTAGATTTTGCGCAATGTTCCAGTACGTGATTATTTGTCAGGGTGTTCACGGTGGGACCAGCAGGTTGAGGAGCATCAAGAGTTTGGTCTGTCAAATTTCTTCGATGAGGTAAGGAGTCTTAGGGTTAGCCTGGCTATTATCGGAGATTCATCGAGGTTTCCTTATCGCAAGCACTACGCGCTAACTCTCAAAAGAACAAGGGACTTTAGAATGGTAGCGAAGAAGAAGAGGAAGAACTTTCAGCTGTTGAAGAATAATTTAAGTTAGTGACTTATATTTTGGCATTGCAGAAGGATCCGAAGATTTTTGTATGTGTACTGTGATGCTTAATATGATAGGTTATGAGGCTGTATTGAATTGGAGAGTGAGAAGGCTCATCGCGTTGATCGACAATTAAGGGGACCATGAGGAAATACTATTTGGACCCCATGATTTGGAAAATTGGGAGCGGTAGTAATATGCCTCCTTAGATGTGGAGGCATTCTATTTGTATGGTGTGAAGTGCCGAGGTTTACGGATCATAAAAGCCTTCACATACTTTTGGACCAGACGCGCACTCCACATGAGGCAGCGAGGATGGATAGAACTCTTGGAAGCGATTACGATTTGAAAATCGTTATCACCCCTCGGAAAAGCTTAAACGTGGTTGCGATGCTCTAAGTAGGAAGGAAAGGGTAGGAAATGCCTTGAGGGGTAAGATTTAGATGCTCGTCGGATCGCATTAACGACTTAAAGCAACAAATTCTTGAAGCTCAAGGTTGATTCCCTAAAGGAGGGAAATGTGAGAAGGAAAATTGGACGGATGCAAAAGAAACTTTGGAAATTGCACAAATGGAAATAACGGTATCTTGGATAAGGCATACAAGGTTGCGCTTTATGGAGGTGGAGGATTAAGAGAATTTAAAAATGCTGTTGTGCATAAATCCACATTTCGATTACCGGTGGTTATAAAAATGTATCAAGATTGATGAGTTGTATATTGGTGGTCGATATGAGAGGATGATTTCGCTCACATATATCGTACTAAGTGCTTAATGTGCCAAGTTTTAAGGCGGGAAACACATGAAACCTTTCAGGCTTGTTCAGCACGGTAATTCGGAATGAAATGGGAAAATGTGACCATGGATTTGTGTCGTTGGATTCCATGAAACCCAGCGGTTATGAAATCGATTTGGGTCATCGTAGACCGTCTGATAAATCAGCTACTTTTTCACAAAAAGAAGATCGATGTCTTGAGATAGAAGCTTGCCTCAGTTGTAAACTGAAGGAGATTGTGTGTAGGCATGGTCGTGCCCGTGTACGGTTATTTCGGACGAGAACAGTTGTTCACGTCAAGGTTTTTTTGGGTATCTCTCATAAGGCCTTGGGAACTAATTGGCTT
This sequence comes from Tanacetum coccineum, assembly GCA_026074375.1. Taxonomy (NCBI): domain Eukaryota; kingdom Viridiplantae; phylum Streptophyta; class Magnoliopsida; order Asterales; family Asteraceae; genus Tanacetum; species Tanacetum coccineum. The sequence continues at coordinate 15,863 of BQNB010070155.1, forward strand.
AAGTAACGTTACCACCGGAAAGAATGGGCAAAGCGAGATGGACTACCCAAACATTGGAAAGATATGATTCTTATCTCTCGGGCTGTGTGATTGATTTTGGAAGCAGTTGGATGACACTTGCTTAGTTGAGTTTCTTACAATTTAGTTTATCATGGTAGCATTATAGGGCCGCCTCCGTTTGAAGTTTGTTATGGGAAAGTCGTAGGTCGCCCGGTTTGTCTGGGGTGAGGTTGGGGAAGAGCAACTCACTGTGCCGGTAATTGGTACGAGAAACACGGAAAAGATTGTTACAAACTCCAAGAAATCGGTCTGATAACTGCCAGACGAAGCCGTCCAGAAAGAAGTTATTGCTGATCGTAAGAAGAAAGCGATGGCGTTTAATGTGGGTGATATGGTTATGCTCAAAGTTTCGCCTTGGAAAGGCGTAATTCGTTGGTAAAAGGGGAATGTTAATTTCCACGATTAGTTGGGCATTCAAAGTTATGAAAGAATTGGGCGAGGCGCTAACCAAGATGGATTTGCCCGCATAAGCTTTGGTGGATTCATACATTTCCATGTCTTAATTAAGAGATGCTTTGTGATTTTTGTGAATGAGATGAGGGTATTCCATGGAGAAGTCAGCTCGGCAGCAACATTGCATTTTATCGAGATCGGCGGACGATTGTGGACTAGAGAGGTGAACGGGCTCATGCAGGTCGATTCTGATCATTAATGGTTGTTTGGAACTCGCGGCGAGTGTCGGTCGAGTTCACAATGTTGAGCGTGAGGAATTCTGTAGGAGCCAAGTATTCACCTCATCTCTTCGCGTGATGACGCGTGACAAGACAGAAGACAACGGAGGGACTTTTGTTCCGTATAAGGATGGGAAATGTAGAAGAACCCCGAATTTAAGGTCATACTATTTTTATCTCATAATTAATTTATAAATTTTAGATAACCTACTTCCTTTTACTTTAATCGAAGGTTTTTTATTGAAATCGTCATTTTATATAATGCGCAGGCTATGCATTTAAACAAATTGTTCGTCTTGCACCTTACGTAAATTAAACTTTTCAGTAAAAGTATCCGTTTCATGTTAAGAATTTATTATTATCATATCTTTTAACCTCGGTGGTTTCGTCTTACAACTCTCGTTTTATTTCTACGTGATACCCGTTAGCTCAAAAACTACCTACTACTTAAAATTTAATCCCTAAACATCAAAGTTTATAAACATTTAAAATACTCAAAATCTCTTGCCTAACCTCCATTTGGGCGTGTCATTTGTAGATACCAATGGGAGACATGTATTAAATTTTATATATTTTGTGTCTTGCTAGGACCTCTAACCATTGCATGTACACATTTACAAAACAAATATCATTTCCCTTTATAGTTAGAGATATATTTCTCACACACCCGCTCCTTTTTCCCGAGTTTTGCCGTTCCCACACCAAGACCAAACCTATTTATACAAAATTCCCCCTTACATTCTTGTTATATTTACCCATTGATTCAATCACATTCTAAGCTATCATCTTACTACATTAAAACTCCTATTCATTTATAGATCTTTGGGCTGATTTAGAAGATCAAATATGACGTTTATGGTCATGCATGTTAAAGAATATGATGTACTAGTGAAGCTGGTGGTGGAAAATTATGTTGATTAATAAACTATTTTGGGTGATCATTGTATGTGAGCTAATCTTTCTACTTTCCTAATTTTTATATGAATATTTTGATCATTATTTCTTGCTATTAAAAATTTACATTGATGAGTATGGGATCATGTTTAGGATCTGTGTTAGTGGTTTGCATAAAGTGTTTGATTGTGTGGTAAAATGAGTTTGAAATAGCGTCTTGGTGGATTTTATAGAGGCTGTTTGGAACTATCAGTAGCAAACCAGTGTTGTCTGTTCCTCAAAACTGTTTGTGTTCGAGCTGTAAACAAAAAACCTGGGTGGATAGAATGTATATGTTTGGCAAGATGTGATAGTTGCTATGGTCAACCAATTAATATTATTGAGTGAGTATGGTTCAAAATACTTAAAAATGGGTCAGTTTGGACTTGGGTTTTAGATAACGTATATAAAAACAAGGTTAATGAGTTAAAAATATTTGGGTTTTAAAGCCAGTGTCCAATACTGACATCATAGGGAAAAAGCTATAGCCTTGGCCCCAATCCATAGCTATCCTTCGCTATGGTAGTTTATGATTAATTAAAATGGCAAAATAAGCAAATTCTGTCAGCTGTTTGTTCTTGACTTAGGTTGAGTATAACTCTATTTCGCCATGGATGGTACAATGTATGAGTGATTGGCTGACATGTTTGTGAAAACTAGGACTTCAAGGCTTTATGGGGTGAAACCCTTGAGTTATACCATTTATAGAATGGTAGATACAGGCCCACTAAAATGAGCATATTCAAGACTTGCGAATTTTTACGTCTTGACTAAAAATGAAAAATGTTGATAACATACCTAAAATTCGATATTAAACGGCGAAATTTGTAGATGTTTAAATTAATTATGAACTAGGTCATTTAGTAAATTTGCTTTGTGTCACAATTGGAAGTCAATTATTTAGTTTAGTCAAGAGATCCATGCTTGCGCATATCTTAGGATATATTTATATTCGTCAAACCTTTTCTTTCCGAATTATTTTACTTGTATATTTTACTAAGCGCGTAGTATTTTGGTGAGTGCGTACTTCTTATGGGATTTTATCTTTGCATTCAAGATTATTATATTTAGAATCTATTTGATTCTTGGTGAGTTCATAGCTGCTTTTTACTTTTACTGTTTTATTGTAAAAACCCTCGCAGAGGGAGATACTTATGCTATAGTTTTGAAAATTGACTAAGATTGTTTGGTCTGTGGAGACCCGTTCCTGAATTTATATCAACTTGTGCACGAGATACTATCGCAAACTTAAAGTACCTATAATTTCATGTAAACCGTTTAATGCCTTGATTATGCGAGGCTAATACAATGTGATTAGATTAAGGGGGTGATCCCGTCCATGGGTTTGGATCCATTGTGGGGAACCTTGAACGGACTATTTGTGATCTAGCGAAATGTGGTATATTAGCGATGATACTCGTGTGGGGGCAAGAAAAATTGTTTATTTCATATGTTAATTTATTACATATGTGGATTGATGTTAACGCTTTTGTAGGTGTATGAGCTCGGTGCAATATATTTATTAACTTGTTGATCCGAAATGTTATAAGAAGATGTATAAAATAATAACTTGTGTCATGTTATGCGTTTATGAAAAACTTTGAATTAATACGTTTTCGTTGGACTTTTTCGATGTTTTATCTCAGGAATTCAAGATGATGGGATGACTTGAGTTCACGAGGAGGGTCTTGCGTGGTTATGTTCTGGACTTTAAATATCCAGTGTTAAAAAGTTATGCTACAATTTTGTTTATGTGAAACACCGATATTTATGATGGGTGCACTTTTGTTGGTACTATGGTTTGACCTTATGTCGAATATGGATATTGTTCCAAACTGTTATTTGTGTGGGACCAATGTTATTATAAACGATCTCTTTTGGTCGTTTTTATGACTTATGTGTGATGTACTATGAAAAATCACCCTAATAATGTTCGCTGCGTTGTCCGAAAATGGGGGTGTTATATCCATTGTGTTTTATAAACAATTTTGGTTGAGATTTGACAATCGTTCCTTCGTTTAGAGACTTGTATTCTTTGACAACGCTTTGGCATTAAATCTCCAAGGGCTCTAATTCACATATTGACTTTTAAAGGACATCAATTAACAAACAGACAAACTTCATATTAAACTTAATTCAAAATCATTCTCTAAGATTATTAAGTATACATACCACTTAACTTCTTCAATAAATGCTTTCACGGTTTTTCTGTAATTTCCATCATAGATTTGGATAAAATTCCATGGAAAGTAAATTTTTTCTCTTTTCATAATTGAATTAATCTAAGTCAATAACACAACTTCATTTATCGGCTCACTACTATATCAATTACCATCAGCTTAAAATGTCGACCCTCAACAAGATTTATGCCGCCGGCTCGAAAACCGTCTCCTAGCTTAACAAAGGGAATATGCTCATGTTCCTCAGTCTTCCCGTTCTGGATATGAGAAGACCAAATGGAAAGTTAATCTACAATTACATTATGAATGGGTCCTTATGTCGACGAAGATCGGACTCCTAACATCGGTGTATGAGAAGTGCAAAGTTCCTGTTATGACAAACGTACAGAAAAACTGATTATGAATTACGAATAGTCGAATTAAGCCACTGGGAAGCTGCTGATCAGAGCCCATTCCAAAACCTTTCTCCTTGTCTTCACGATGAAATTATGCTGCTGTTGATAATGTGAAACTGCTCAGAAATCTGGTTACTGTCGAGATGATGATGAAAGTTTTGACATTGGGAATTCAAAGAGAAGAATAAGAAGTAAGTTGTGTAATGTCGTGGGAAAAGGTTTACTTCCTACTGATAGCGTATCGTTTGTAGTTCTAACTTATATGTTTTCAAAAATTGATGAATGATTTCAAGGAAATATACAATTTTCATAGAAATCGATTGCAAGTTAGATCTCAAGTTCTGAACCAATTACATACAGAATGGTGTCGGATGTTTCTATTGTTCATCAAACAAAGGCTGATACAAAAATACTACACTTGGTTGTTATGACTTCTTGAAGCTACAGTCAAAAGGAGTAGATGGTCAAGGTTTGTTTGTAATTACACATACTTTTTACTTCACCATTACAACGACCTTCAATCGACTCCTAAAAAACGACACAACTGCAATAAATCAGGCTTGTTTTTGTTGTTTGTACTGTGAATGGTATTGGATATTTACATAAAGGACAAAAACAAAGCCAAACCGGACAAAATGAGCACGAATATTAGAAAATGTGCCGCGTGAAAAACTCGAGGCATAAAGTACAAAGCACTTAAATGGAGCTATAACTGACATTTCCATATCGACTTCGAAACGTTTATGACATTTTATAATAAGGTCAAGACGAAGTCAATGTAACCAGGGTCAGGCCAATTGGAAAGGGCATCAAAAAAGAGAACCTAGAAGAAACCTTCAACTTGATAAAAAGTGGCCTCCACGTACAACTAGTGGCCGGGTCAGCCCCTATATACTAACCACTTTTTTAATACATACGCCCAAAATCCATTCCCTTTTTTTTAACATTACGGCCAACTTATTACTTAGCACCCCTAAAACCTAACCCAAGCCATTAACACAACGTTACCATTGCACCTCTTAACCGTAGTCCCTTAAGGACTGAGGTTGAATAGTTCCAAACTACTATGGGCTTAATTGCCAAAACAAAGGACTAAACACTTGCAAGATCACTTTAAACCTTGTAGGAGGGATAATTTTCCCTTAAAACTTTCTACTGTATCCTTTTATACTTTTTCCGCCAAATCTTCACCTATGCACTATACGATCCCTGTCACATCACTACTGCAACACGAATAAGACATTCACACCAACTTACCTATTCAACCACTATAAACTCCACCACATTGATTATGTACACGCTGTGGACAATCTACAATTTCATTGGTTAAAGGGTCGAGAACATAAAAAGTGAGGGTTGGGATCATTTGGACTTGGAGGCCAAGGAGATTAAGGGTAAGGATTTAGATGATCTAATCTTCTCACATAACACATAACACAATGAAATAACAAATGTAATGTTAAAAAGAGATGGATGACTCTAATAGGAGTAGCTTTTCATTTTAAAATTTAAATGTCTTTTACGATTTCTGTTTTTTCTGTCATTTAATTTCTGAATCTTGTAAACTTTTGCTTTTTAATGAAAATTTAAGTTATTTACAAATTGTCTTTTATATTCCCTTAAAACTGCTCCTATATTCTAGCTGATTTGGATCCTTAATTCGTGTTGAAATATGTTTGGATATGCTTATTTACCTTAGTTGTAAACTGGTTTTTAAAAGGACTTGGCTTAATTCAAATTTAGTGGCTTAAAAATGTGTTAAAAAGATTTAATGGTGTGTTTGGGTCAAGGACAAAAGCGCGTATCAAATAGTGTCACAGTTGTATTGAGTCATATTTGGGTATTGGCACAGTGTTTTTAAGTCTTTTTAAGTGTTTAAAGTTTTAGAGTTTAAATGTTTGTTTTAAGTTTTTAAAATTCTTTAAATCAGTGTTCAAAACTGTTTTTATGAAGTAATTGTATTGATATTTTGCCTTCATAATGCCCTTTTAGTTGTTTATGTAGTTTTTTATTGACTTAAGCTACTCGAAGCATGTTTTCTTTTAGTTCCTTTTGTTTTATTCAAAGCTGTCAATATTGGTCAAACGTATTTTCTAGTCAAAAGCTTTCTTTTTACATATTCAAATTTCCATATGTGATTAAAAGTGTTTTTTTACGAGCTTGAATTTGGGCATAAGATCATTTGTGGGTGATGGTTTAATTGTTTTAATTAGTATCTATTTTGAAGCTTCATTTGTTTAGGTTATTTTTTAGGTCATGAAATTGGCCTTTTGTCTATTTCTGAAAAATCACTCAAGACAATAGTGCTCAGCCAGTTTTTAGTCTGTTTCAAGTCCTTTTATTGATTCTTTTGTTTCAAATCTTTTTTTATATTTGGCTTTTTTAGAAAGAATACGTATTCTTTAAGCGGGTTTAAGCCTTAAGCTTTAGGTACCTTACTTTGGTGTTTTAACAATTAAGCTCAAATATTTGTCCTTAGGCTGCCTTGTCAGTTTTTGCCATTAGCTTATCTGTCTATCTTCCCTAGCTTATTTTTGTTTGAATTTGCTTATTAGCTGTTAGTGCTTGTCTGTCTCTTGCTTATTTGTGATTTCCCTTAGCTTATTTGGTCTATAGTAGTGTACGTTAGTGTTAGTCATTAAATAAACTGTCGCATCTGTTTCGACTTATTTTACCTTTTTCTTAGCTTATTATTCACTTTTTGAAAAAGGTTTTTTTTATAATCTGCTTAATTTTTGTTATTTATAGTTAGTAAAAAGAAGTAATAAAAAATGTTTTCTAAAAAATGTGTGAAGCATGGGGCTCGAACCAGTGGACCTCCCTTATACCAATCCTAAACAAAAACACTAAACAAAAGCCCTGGGGAATTTTCAGTTTAATATTGCACCTTTTTAGTTTTTACAAACAATCTTCCTTTTTCTAGCTTATCGCAAAATGTTTTGTTATTTCAGCTCTATTTATAATTATATCATTTTGATTTTTCTTGATTATACACACTTTAACTACTTTCTGAATTTTTCACAAATTTTTCCATATATTTATATTTTTAATGAATTTTTTGTTTTAAATCTGTTTTTTAATCTTTAATAATAAAATTAAAGTCTAAATATTAATATTTCTTCTTTTCTAAATTTTCTTTTATTCAAGATAGGGATAGGAAAAATCATATTTGCATGTTGGTTTAAACTTTGATTTTTCTGATTTTTAAAAGAACGGGATTAAAACCGTTTCGTTTTTGCGTTTTTAAGCTTTATTTACTTTCGTTTTCGGCTCTAGTTTTCTTTGTTATTATTTTTTAGATCCACTTTAGGGTTCATTAAAAGTTACAAAAATAATTTGGTTTAAAATCTAATAAAATTAGGTTTTTTGTAGGTTCGTATTTATTCCCGTTCTCACGTTTTCGGTATTATCTTTAAGTGCATTTTTAATTTTGTTCTCTTGAATTAGGATCCTTTCTTTTTATCTTTTTCTCGTTGTATTTAGCTTTTTACCGTAGATTTAAGTCATTTATTTTACGCTTCTTACTGCTTTTCCCGTTCTTTTAGGTTTAAATTTCGTGATTTTTAAGTTTGTCCTGTCGATCTTAAGTTTAACCATAGTTTAAAATTGCATTAATTTCTCCCGTTAGAATTTAGATTCCAAATCAAATACTTGTTATGAAGCATCAAAAAGTCAAAGCAGCAACGTAACGTTAATTCATGCCTCGTGGGATAAAAATCCGGAATTTACATTACTACTTACGGAATATATATTGATTTCTTTGTGGTTTTGACTTGTCCTTGGTCAAGGGTGATTTGTTTGAATGTGCTTATTATTATTAATTATATGTATACCTATAAGACTCAACACTTTGATGGCGCCGACTGTCTGGGGTAGTGTGTTGCGCATTATCCGTTCGGTTTTGGAGATTAGGGCTTGAAGACATTCCTCGTATGAAGTTATTGTTTCCATTTGTGAATCTTTTCCTTGCTATTTTATAAAACTATAAAACTACAAAAATAATTTTCATTTCTCTTTCTATTATACTGTATATAAATACAACACAAGAAAAAACCAAAAAGATTTAAAAACATTGTCATAAAAGAAATCAAAAAAAGTCGCCTTCATATATACTTATCAATGATAGTATTATCATTAATAAATTCCCAAACTAAAGATTTAAAACTTGCCTTTATGTCACTTGTCAAGTACGGGTCACCTTTAAAAGTTTTACAATTCTATGAGGCGGTTCTAAGGATGGGTTGTTCCATCGTATCGCCCAATGAACATGAAAGGAGAAGGTTTTATAATAGCTGCGCGCTTTCGCTCCTCCGTCTTTGTGCGTTTTTTTTTCTTTTAAAGAGCTACCGTGAAGCAAGTTGATTACCGGTTTAAGTTATTCAATCTCGTTTTGTCTGTTAATAAAATATGTTGCTTAAAAAAAACTCGAAAATCTAAAAATAATCTCGTTTAACCTTTTTTCCAATTATATTTTTTTTTTTATCCCTCTATTTTTAATTCTTATGGCGTCACTCGATCGTCGTTTGAATCCTCTTTACGCGATTAAAGAATGTCATCTGAGGTGCTTCTTTAACTACATGATTATTCGTTGTTCTAAAATGGTTCTGTTAGAAAAGATTTTTGTGCTCTTAAAAACAACACCGATCGTCTTACAACATTCTATAGTTGTGCATACGTGTGGATACTCCGGTTGATGGTCCGTTATTGTAAGGATGGTCTCTTTTACCACGAAATTTAAGGAACGATTTGTTTAACATTTGTGTTAAAATATGGAATTTTCGAAGTCTTCAGATCTTCGAGGCATCCAATAACATTCACAACGTGGTTACTGTTAGGCCATTAGTTGTAAACTAGACCAAGTGAAATATTTCCTCGCCAAACTCACAAATTACACAATTTTGTTACGAGTGTGGTTGATTCGTTAGATGGCATTTTTAGTCCAATGATAGCACTTGAAGTTTCGTTGGGCTACGGTTTCTATTGGTTATAATTGTCCTCCAAAAAGTTCCGATTATCTTCCAATACTGGAGCGAAATGAAACTATGAAACCTTGAGGAGCTTCATATATTTGCAAGTTTGATCCGAATGTATTCTAAAAAGGAATTCTTTACTATGTTCAAAAACCTAACTTTTCGTGATGATTCTCCTAACGTTTCTCAACACTAGCAACCCAACGTATTGTAATGGATTTTGCAGGACGCTGCTAGTTCTTGGTCACTATTGTTACACCGTCAGTTATTTATCTATTCGGAACGTGATTCAATCAAGACTTTAATTTCCATAAGATTTTTATAAGCTTTTCAACAACCAATATTTTAGTTTTGAAAATTGTGGGGGTCATCATGAAATTACTCGATCTTTTAATTGTCATACCATTGAATGAAGATATTATCTATGTGCAAAATTCTTGATAGATTCAATTCTTTCGGCTCTTCTGACCTATTTCACCCGCAATATACCATCAATCATCAAAATCATTCAATGCTCATAATGACTTTTCCAATTCTCAAAATAAGCTTGTGAGCAATTTGAATTCCTTCTGCAGATATGGTTGGTATTAATATATTAAATAGAAGAAGAAGAAGAGCGAAATTGAAGTAAGGCAGCGGATAAAGCTCGATATTGGAAGATTTCTAGTTTGCTACGCTGATGACGTAAGAGAGGAAAGTTCTTTCCCTTTGAAAAGTTATCAATATTTCTGGACTTACTTGTGTGTTGCAATCACAACCGATTCACCCAAAAACTAACTTCTCATCATGTGTGGAACAATCATTTAGACCTATTCTGGAGATAACAGAATCGGTCGGAATCATAAGTCTGTGTTGAGGACCTTTTATCCAAAACCCTAATGTGTGTTTGAAGATGAATGTGAGATGATGTGCCGATTGTGCAGATTTCAAACGACAATTTTTCGTATGTTATTCCAATCCCACTTCGACGATTTACCTCTAGTGATGATGTTTCAAGTCATGAGGAGGTATCACTGAATGAATTTTAAAATCTTATTGAACCCTCTTTTGATTTGATGCGGGGAAATATTTAGTGATTTATCGTACTCATAATGAAGACTCGATTCTACGCCAAAAGACTGTTCTTTTTTTTTGATGGTGTAGTCTTATCTTCTTGTTTTTAGTTAATCGTGATATTTTGATGGTTCAACCCTCCTTAGAATGATTTTTCTGGATGAGTTTGCCGGTGAACTCATGTCTCAATTCAATTCTCCACCGGGATTGCTAATATCACCCTTGATCCGGAGGTCTTATTATTTTTAAGTGATATCTTGTTTTTGGGAGTCTTGCTTTACGATAAATCTTTCTCCAACGAAACGGCGCTTTTCAAGCTGCGAATTCTAATCGATCATCGAGTCTATTCCCTTATCCATTGATGCTCTTAGGGATAGAGATGATATCATTTCATGTTCTGGATGAATCCGATACATGGGTATTGAGAAGTGATGATTTTGCCTCGAAAAGATGCGATCAATTCTACTTTCGTTCCGAGTCTAGAATCATTCATGTTGATTATCCGATTCGGAGATTTAACTATGAAGTGGTGGAAGATCATCCAGTGGATGTGGCCTAATATTTGCCACCATCCAGCCATTCAATTTGGCTTTGACTTCATTCCTTCTAATGTTCGCGGATCCAATCTTGTTTTTCTTTTGCCTTCGGAGATAGAAACAAGCTATACAATTGGATATGCATTGAAGCGAATCACGAGATTTCCTTGTAATCTTACCCTGTGATTGATACTTTACTGCCATTTCATCCAAAAATGGAAGTAAGGTTTTCCACTCACGGTTTCTGCTTCAAAGGATAAATCTCCTTCTTCTTCATCACATCGGGGCTTTAAAGCTTCAAAGCTTTTTCATCGTAAAAGCCTGATGTTTATTCATGGAGAGAACACTCCTAATTTGGGTGTTCGTCATCTCCATTTCTATCCCCCTTGATCATCTCAAGTATGGGGGATCGAGTCAGGTCACTGACTCGGTTAACAAATAATATAGATCACTTCGTGTGTAGGCAACCATTGCTTATGCTTATAATTCGTTTAGTAGAATGAATAGTGATTTGGCTTTGTGAGGAGGCTCGCCTCTTCTTTTCTCGTGTTTTGTGTTTTGTGGTTTTTGATGTATGTCCAGGATTGCCCGGATTTTCAATGCTCTCTGCTACGGGTTTTGTCCTTTCGATCATCGAGCTTCAAAACTCAATTCATTTGGGCATCCAATTATCTAATCTTATCGACTATCATTTATCTTTAGCATAATCATATAAACGATAGAGTGGGCGCTAGAGACCTTCTAAAAAAACTATCGGACAATGTTTAGTTCTAGTATGGGTGGGGATCAATCGATATTGAATTGAACATTAGTTTCGTCGTTAGTTTTACAAGTTATCTGTTTTTACCACCAAAATTAGTTATTTTAAAAAAAGCCAATAAAAAAACTGAAAAACTTTTAACAAATTTCCAAAAATAATTCAGTGTGTTGTCACAATTTAGATTTTCTGTGTGGTAGAATAAGAATGAATGTTGACTGATCGAGGTATTTGAGCTCTAGCTCTGTTCCTTAACTATTTGACTTAAGCACTTCGCGGACACTTGCGAAGAACAAAAATGATTGAGTTAAATTAGAGTTGGTGCTAAATCAGGATTATTTAGAAAACTTCTTACGAGCCAAGTATGTAATTTTGGCTTTTTTCCATAAGCATTAACCCGAATAATACATAAGCATTGCGTTTTGTCTTCTCTACGTTTTGTCTAAAGGTTGCGTTTTGTCTCATTGCGTTTTGCCCTGAAGCATTGCGTTTTGTCTTCTCTGCGGTTTGTCTAAAGATTGCGTTTTGTCTTCTCTGCGTTTTGCCTATTGAGGACAATCGTTCTTCACTGAGACTTGCTTTACATTGACCAACTTTGGACCACTAACTCTTAAGGGCTTAACTTACATACTTGAACTTTTAAGGACAATCAATCACAAGGACTTAATTAATTCAATTAATCTTTCACGGTTTCTTCTTGATTTCCAATCATAGATTTGTAAAATCCCATGGAAATTAATTTCATTTCATTTGAATTAATCTTAGTCAATCACAATCACTTGATCGATCCATAATCATCATTTCACATCATAACTTAAAATGTCGACTCAACAAGACATTTATGCTGCCGGTTCCGAAAACCGTCCTCCTATGCTTAATAAAGAGAACTACGTTTCATGGTCATCACGTCTTCTCCGCTATGCTAAGAGCAGACCAAATGGAAAGTTAATCCACAACTCTATTCTGAATGGTCCATATGTCAGACGAATGATTCCTGAACCAGGTGATCCAGCCCGTACAGTTCCTGTTCCTAAAACGTTTCATGAACAAACTGATGATGAACTTACGAAAGCAGAAATTAAGCAAATAGAAGCCGATGATCAAGCAATTCAAACCATTCTCCTTGGTCTTCCCGATGACATCTATGCTGCTGTTGATAATTGTGAAACTGCTCAAGAAATCTGGTTACGTGTTCCGCAGATGATGAAATTTTTTGACATTGGAATTCAAGAGAAGAAAGCTAAGTTGTTTAATGTGTGGGAAAGGTTTACTTCCACTGATGGGAATCGATTGAGTCTTACTATCATCGTTTCTCAAAATTGATGAATGATTTCAAGAGAAATAAACATTTTCCAGAAACGATTGCTAGTAATCTCAAGTTCCTGAACAACTTACAATCAGAATGGAGTCGGCATGTTACTATTGTTCATCAAACAAAGGACCTGCATACAACAAACTACACTTGGTTGTATGACTTCTTGAAGTACAATCAAAAGGAGGTAGATGAATGGTATGTTTGTAATTACACATACCTTTTACTCAATAAAACGACCTTAAACGACCAAAAACGCACACAAAATGCCATAAATATGCTTGTTTTTGTGTTTGTACTGTGCAGGTATTGGATATTTCACTAAAGGACAAAAACAAAGCCAAACCGGACAAAACTGAGCACGAAATTAGAAAGAGCGTGAAAAACCGAGGCCAAAGGTACAAAAGGATTAAAAACGGAGCTAAAACAGACATTTCCATATCGACTCGACAACGTTTATGCATTTAATAAAGTCAAGACGAAGTCAAAGTCAACCACGGGATACGGCATTGGAAAGGGCATCAAAAACCGAACCTGAAAACCTAAATTGTCAAAAGTGGGCCCACCCGTACCAACCTAGTGGGCCCGGGTCAGCCCACCTATATACTAAACCCACTTTTTAATACATAAGCCCAAAATCCCAATTCCCTTTTTTTAACATACCCGGCCCATTACTTAGCCCAAAACCAAACCCAAGCCACTTAACAACCGTTACCCATTGCACCCTTACACCGTTAGTCCCTTAAGGACTGACGGTGCAATCATTTACAAACTACAAGGGCTTAACTTGCCAAACAAAGGACTAAACTTGCAAGATCACTATAAACCTTGAGGGACTAAATTTTCCCATTCCCCAAACTTTTACCCCTGCTCACCCTTTTATACCTTTTTCCCGCCAAACTTAACCCTATGCACTATACATCCCTGTCACACTCACTCACTGCAACACGACATAAGACCTTCACACCCACTTAACCTATTCAACCCCACATAACCCCACCCCCACATGGCTTATGTACATTGTGGCAATCCTACAATTTCCCATTGGTTAAAGGGTCGAGACAAAAAATTGAGGCTTGGGATCATTTGGATTGGAGGCCAAGGCAGATTAAGGGTAAGGATTTGATGATTAAGCTCTCTCACAACACAAACACAAGAAACACAAAGATTTGAAGACTCACTGCTTATATAAAAAAAAGAATGAAGACAGAGATGGAAGACCTAACTAGGAGTAGCTTTAATTTTAAATTTAATGTTTTTAAGATTTATGTATTTTTCTGTCATTTAATTTCTGAATCTTGTAAATTTTTGCTTTTTAATGAAAATTTAAGTTATTTGCAAAAATTGTCTTTTATATTCCCTTAAAACTGCTCCTATATTCTAGCTGATTTGGATCCTTAATTCGTGTTGAAATATGTTTGGATATGCTTATTTACCTTAGTTGTAAACTGGTTTTTAAAAGGACTTGGCTTAATTCAAATTTAGTGGCTTAAAAATGTGTAAAACAGTTTTTAAGGGGTGTTTGGGTCAAGGGCTCAAAACGGGTCAAATTAGTGTCAAAGTTGTTTTGAGTCATTTGGGTAACTTGGCAAGCTGTTTTTAAGTCTTTTTAAGCTGTTTTTCAAAAGTTTTAGAGTTAAATGTTTGTTTTTAAGTTTTTCTAAAAAATTCTTTAAATCTGTGTTGCAAAACAGTTTTGAAGTACTTGATTGATTTAGCCTTCAAATCCACCTTTTTAGTGTTGTTTATGTGTTCTTTCAAGTGACTTAATGCAGTAGCATGTTTTCCTTTTAGTCTCCTTTTGTTTTATTCAAATCTGTCAATATTGGTCAAGTATTTTTCTAGTCAAAAGCTTTCTTTTTCATTCTCAAATTTCATATGTTTAAAAGTGTTTTTAGAGCTTGAACTTTGGAGCATAAGCTCATTTGTGGGTGATGTTAATCTGTTTTAACTTAGTTTATATTTTGAAGCTTATTTGTTAGGTTATTTTTAGGTATGAACTTGACCTTTTGTCTTTTCAGAAAAACCAACCAGCACAAACTAGTGCTAGCAGTCTGTTTTCCAAGTCCTTTTCATTGATTATCTTTGTTTCAAATCATTTTTTATTTGCTTTTTTAGAAAGCCAATAAGCTATTCTTTAAGCGGGTATAAGCCTTAAGCCATTTAGGTACCTTCTTGGTGCTTAAAATTAAGCTCAAATATTTGTCCTTAGGCTGCCTTGTCAGTTTTTGCCATTAGCTTATCTGTCTATCTTCCCTAGCTTATTTTTGTTTGAATTTGCTTATTAGCTGTTAGTGCTTGTCTGTCTTTGCTTATTTGTGATTTCCCTTAGCTTATTTTGTCCTCTAGTAGCTTAACAGTTAGTGTAGTAGTCACTTAGATAAAATAGTGAATCTGTTAGCTTATTTACCCTATTTCTTAGCTTATTTTCACTTTTTGAAAAAAGTTTCTTTTTTAAAATCTGCTTATCTTTGTCTATTCTATAAGTTAGTAAAAAGAAGAATAAAAAAATGTTTTCTAAAAAGGGTGAGGCATGGGGCTCGAACCCATGACCTCCCCCCTTTATACCAATCCTCAACACAACACACTCAAACCAAACGCCCTGGGGACTTTTTCAGTTTACATATTGCACCATTTTAGTTTTAAACACATTTCCCCTTTTTTAGCTTATCAAACTGTTTTGCTTATTTCAGCTTATTTATAAGCTCTTTTTCAAATCTTTGATTTTTCCTGCATTCTACACACTTTATACTACTTTCCCTGAATTTTTCATAATTTTTCCATTTTATTTACTATTTTTAATGAATTTTTCGTTTTAAATCTGTTTTTAAATCATAATAAATAAAATAAAAGTCAAAAAAAAAATTCTTTTTTCTAAAATTTTCTTTTATCAAGTAGGACCTAGGAAAAATATATTTGCATCGTTGGTTTAATTTTGAATTTTTTGATTTTTAAAGAACGGGATTAAAACCCCGTTCTCGTTTTCGCGTTTTTAAGCTTAATTTACTTTCGTTTTCGGTCTAGTTTTCTTTGTTCTTACTTTTTAGTCACTTAGGGTTCATTAAAAGTTAAAAAATCATTTTAGGGTTTAAATTTAATAAATTAGGTTTTTAGTCGCGTTCGTTTTTTATTCCCGTTCTCGTTTTCGAGTTTTATCTTTAAGTGCATTTTTAATTATGTTCTCTTAGACTTAGGATTTTCTTTTATGTCTTATTTATGCTTCCCGTAGATTTTTAAGTCATTTATTTTCCTTTTTATGCTTTCCCGTAGTTTTAGGTTTAAATTCCCGTGCCTATTTATGTTTTTCCTGTAGATTTTAAGTTTACCTAAGTTTAAATTGCATTAATTTCCCGTAGAATTTAGAATCCAAATCAAATACTTTGTTATTCAAGCATCCAAAAGTCAAACCAGAAACGTAACTGTTAATTTCATGCCTCGTGGGGATAAACAATCCGGGAATATCATATACTACTTCCGGAATATATATTGATTTTCTTTGTGAGTTTTGACTTGTCACCTTGGTCAAGGGTGATTTGTTGGAATTTGCTTATATTATTAATTATATGTATACAATAAAGACTCAACCAATTTTTGGCGCCGCTGTCGGGGAGGTGTGTTGCGACAATATCGTTACGGTTTGACGATTAGTGACTTGAAGACCTTTCCTCGTGAAGTTATTGTTTCCCATTTGTGAATATTTTCTTCTTATTATTATAAAAATATAAAAACACAAAAATATTTTTCATTTCCTTTTTATTATATGTATATAAGATAAAAACAAGAAAAAACCAAAAAATTTAAAAAACATTGTCCATAAAAAGAAATAAAATTCACCATCAATATAATACTTTCAACTGAAGTATTATCATTAATAAATTCCCAAACTAAAGATTTAAAACTTGCCTTTATGTCACTTGTCAAGTACGGGTCACCTTTAAAAGTTTAACAAACTCTAAGAGGGGTTTAAGGAGGGTTGTTCCAACGAACTATGACCTGAAAGGAGAAGGTTTTTAATAGCTTCGCGCTTTCCCGCTCCTCCGCTCCTTTGTGCGTTTTTCTTTTAAAGAGCTACCGTGAAGCAAGTTGATTACCGGTTTAAGTTATTCAATCTCGTTTTGTCTGTTAATAAAATATGTTGCTTAAAAAAAACTCGAAAATCTAAAAATAATCTCGTTTAACCTTTTTTCCAATTAATTCTTTTTTCTTATCCCTCTATTTTTAATTCTTATGGCGTCACTCGATCGTCGTTTGAATCCTCTTTATGCGATTAAAGAATGCTCGTCTTGTGGAGCTTTGTACACTACAGACTATTGTTGTTCTAAAAGGGGTCTCGTAGACAAGATCATTTGTGATCTTAATAAAACACCCGACTCGTCTCAACAACCCCCTCCTATAGTTTGTGCAAAGTGTGGATACCCGGTTGATGGTCCGTATTATCAAGGATGTGCTCTTTTACAAAAGAAATTTAAGGAAGATTTGTTTACATATTGTGTTAA
>BQNB010070156.1:0-33225 GCA_026074375.1 Tanacetum coccineum
ATAAAGAGTCTCTAGTGCTGCGGGTAACTTCTTTCATGTTGTAAATAAGCGCGGCTTGTTTTATAAGCTAGATTACCAGTTTGAAATTAGAAATTCTAAACACACCACTTTATTTAGAAAAAGCTTGCTTATTAGCTCATGAGCTAATTAAAGTTAGGGTAAATTACACAGCTCGTTCCTGTACTTAGGACAGATTGCGGATTAACGGGGTCGATGTCGTTAATCCTTAAAGTCCATTTTTGTTACCCGTTTGGTCCCTCGAGCCCCGTTATATGTAACTGGTGTTAGTTTGACTTTTCAACGATGGACATTTTAGTAATTTCTAATTTTTTTCGTTTTTTCACCTTGGTCCTTGACTCTAATTTTTTTTTCGTTATTTTGTTTTTTCCAACGAGTGCTTTACCGTTGGTTTTTTTGTCGTTTAGCGCTTGCACCATTGGTCCCTCACTCGTTTCTGTGTATTATAAATGATGGTTTGCAAGGTATAAGAAACAATTATAATATGGTTCCTTGTTCGTGCTCTTTGGAAGCCGTGATTAGAACATCATGGACTAATCGGAATCCTGGTCATCGTTTCTATGGTTGTCTACACTTGTAAGTATGATCCGATCCAAAAAATATGTAACAAATTATTTTGTTTGTTTATTTACACATTTTTTTCTTTTATTTTCAGAGTTTAACCTGTGTCAACTTCATCTGGTGGTTTGATCCACCAATGTGTCAAAGGTCTGTTCAGATTATCCCAGGGTTGTTGAGGTCACGTAATGAGCTTGAAGAAATCCTTGCTATGGTTGAAGAAAAGCGACTGAGGTTGATGAAATTTTTCATCATCAGCTGGGTTGTGTTTGGGTTTTATGTTTACTGTACAATGTGAAGGTTTAGGGTAGTTGTTTCTTTTGTAGATGTTCTGGGTAGGTAATGGGTTATGGTGTTGTGGATGAATGTGGTTTTGAGTTGATTGATGGAATGAATAGTTCTGGTTGTTAATCATATTGTTGTGGATGTATGTGTTAATTTGTTTGACTAATAAAGTCAACAAAAGTCAATTGGGTCCACGGTCATGATTTAGCAAAAGTCAAATAATCTGTATAACCATTTGACACCAAGAACACCAACTGATCATGAATAATTCATACAATTGATTAGACAAAATAAACCCTAACTAATTAATTCATAACAAACATAAACGAAGCCACAACCCCTAACACTATCGCAGTTGACTTCCAAAAGAAAGCATTCTTTTGACTTTTCTTTAATTCTTCCATGACTTGTTGCATCTAACCTTCCATATCAGCAAACTCAACTTGAAGGACAACAAGTTCTTCTCGGCTTGTTAATTCATTTTCTAGTTTTTCTCTTTACAAGGGATTAAGAAGCAGATTCATCTCATATAAATGATCTCTGTACCATTTAATCTCTAACTCCGGATCACACCAATACCATCTTTTACAGTGCTTGATTCCTTTTTTCTGAAAATAAGAGAATTTATAATTAGCTAATAAATTAAGATCTAGAAAAATGCAACGGCTTACATATTTGTTAAGGCAAACACCAAATCGTCTAGCAAGGTTTTCACGTGTCCAAGAGGTAAGCGTCATCAATGGAAGCCCACATTTACACTCTCTATGATCAAAGGAAGATGATGAAGACATTCTTTAAACGATTTTGTAATTTTTCCTTTGTTTGTGTTTTTATCTAGTAAAAAAGGCGGAGACTTTATGACCGTTGACCGTTGGGTTACCCAATCATTTTTATATTGTTGGTAAATTTCACCGTTGGTCCCTCAATGCTTTATTGTTTTTCTACTTCCCGCCAAAATACATAATAAATGTTTTACATGTTACTTGCACGCTTGGTCCTTAAAAAAAATTAATCGCGTTTTTACTTCACTTCCCAAGTGTAATCATAGCGTGTTGACGTTCGATCAATTGATCTCGCAGCTTGCCTGAATTTGCTAAGAGCCCAAGTTCTTCCAAATGCACAAACCCATGGTCAGTATCTATTGAAAAAGTTTGGTTTTAGGATAGTCAAAGTGTTTACTAAAACCAAACTTTTTCAATAGATACTGACCATGGGTTTGTGCATTTGGAAGAACTTGGGCTCTTAGCAAATTCAGGCAAGCTGCGAGATCAATTGATCGTCTATTTCGACATAAAGACGCAGAGGGAAGTTCAGCTAGCAACTGAAATTAACAATTTAACGAGGCAGTTAGTTAACAGTATAGATGAAAGGTGTTCGTTTATACAAGAGCTTGAGCGTTTGCCGGGAAATGTGATGGCCTATAAGACGAGGGAGGAACTCAGGGGTCTACAGGCGATGAAGATGAGGACGATAGCTTTCAGTTGCACCTTCAGGCCCTCAAAAGGGTTGACTTTTATAAAACTATGTAAATGGGAGAAGGTCGGCTTGAGGGTTGTCTTTTTTGCTTATGGGTTATTTTTGTTAACATTCCCGTCCTTCTGTAACGTTACCATGATTTCTTAAGCCATAGGTGAAATTTTCTTCAAAATCAAGTCTTTTTCATCGACCATGGGAAAGTTACCGTTATCACTTACTGACGACATGTTTTGAGTTATTAAGATTGCTGGGTGAGAATCAGAGGGCGAAATATAGTGTGTAAGAATGGTAAATCTGGTATCAATTTAAATACTTAGGTTTGAGGGTCCAATGGTGTATCTGGGTTTGACGGTCCAATGGCGTAATTGGGTTTTAGAGACTAATCGTGTAAGGAAAACCACAATTCTTCATTTTCCTTCTAAGAGATTAGCCCGCCATGAGAATAGCCCTTTTGTCCGCCAATGAAAATATGGAACGTAGTTACATGTGTAACAAATAACAATCACTTTTAAATAGGGACCAAACGGGCAAGCCCGGTTATAACATCAAGGACCAGGTGTGTATAAACTGTCATGATACTGACATGTTTTTGAAACTAAATTATGACTTTGACTTATCCGGCAATTAAGTGGACTATGAAACGTAGTAACACATATAACAAACAACATTCACTGTTATATAGGGACCAAACGGGCAAACATGGTTTCCACATCAAGCTGTGTATAACCTCTCATGCTACTTATATGGTTTTGCACATCATGGACCAAATGTGTATAAAATAAGTAAAATAGGTCACAAACAGCTTAAATCAGTCCTAAACAAGTGAAATTATACATTTGCCACTTAAGTGGACTTTTATGTTTGCCTGTAAAAGGACTTTGATGTTTGCCACATATGTGGACTTGGATTACAAACATTCTACTGAAACCTATTAGTTTTTGGAATTACAAAAAAGACCATTCACTTGCACCACTTGTTGCACTTAACTGTGTTGGTATACCATCACCAATTTCTCTTTCATTTGCATTCCTTGTTTCAATCACTTGCACTTAAGAATTGGTAGAAGGTTGGGTTGCAGGTTGAGTGGGAGTTCCTTTTTGTGGACTAATTCTTTTTGTTTGTACTATTCTCTTTGTCCATCTAGTACGGGGTGAACCTTGACTGACAACACCAACACCTGCACCACCTTGACCATCAGTAGCAGACAAACCTATAACAACACCAACACATGTTCCTCCTAAACCATCTTGACCAACTGCAGGGTCTGTTTGTTGTGCTTGCCTAGATGCACCACCACTGGCTTCTGCATTGTTGCCACCTACATTAAAAAAACAACTTTTAAATTATTCCATGATGTTTAGATCAAAGACACACTTAAAACTTGAAGCTCAAATAACTACCTGTTGTTGACTTTCGACCTTGTCCTTTGCATGTTGCCTTATTGGGTCAAATGTTTCCACAGGATTGACATGTAATGGTTCTTACTTTCTTGCTCAGTTTATCATCTTTCATAAATGGTTCATCCTCGTGTTTGGACCTCTTTTTTTTCTTTGGTCGGCCTACCTGGACATGATGCTTGGGTGGAAAAAGTGTTGTTGGACATGTGGACTTCTCCTAGTAATTGGTCTCATTAATTGGTTGTACCTTGTAAGAGTATGTTTCCTTCCAACAACAAGGGTTTACCCACGCTTCTAGGGGTGGTGCCGCCCAGTCATTCAGAGCTATATTCCAACAAGCTGCAACAACATGCTTACAAGAAATCTCTGTGAATTCTTATTTCCTACATGAACATGTCATAGTCACTACATCCAAAACACACTGATCACCAAGTGAACCTGAAACTTGATACTTATTTGCTCCATTCCATTGCACTTTCATGAAATGAGCTTCTTTCTTGATGGACTCCATGATTTTGGTTGCTGTAGGGGTCAAAGGACCAGTACATTTATCAATGACACTTTGTACACTCACTATTCTCTTCATGCAATACTCCATGATGTACTCTAAAAGAGTAATCACTGGCTTGTCCCTACCTCCAACTATTTTACCATTAAAGACCTCACAGATGTTGTTGAGCAATAAATCAGATTTGACTCTACCTAAAATTCAAATTTATATAATCATTAAATGCTATACAAGTCTACCCAATTGTCATAAATATGAAAGCAGTAAAAACTATGTTGGTGTTAAGAAAATTAGACTGTTAGTCCCTGCATTTATGTGTTACCTGAAAAATAAGATCTAGCCTAATATTTTGGTGGTATCTTGTTCAACCATTCATGTGCCTTAGGATTCATCTTCTTAAGCTCCAACATACACTTTTCAAACTCCTTAACACTTGTAGCAGATGCAGATCTCCACAACAAATCCTTGTATGCTTGTCCACACCATCCCTGCTTCATATTTTCATGTATGTGTCGCAAGCAATATCTGTGTTCTGCACTTGGGAACACAGTTTTAATGGCTGGAATGATACCGTGCATGAACCAATTCATTAATCAATTACAAATTCATTTAATTCGGTAGTTAAGAATTTAACAAGTAAAGCATAATACTAACCTTTTGTCTATCATTGATGAATGTGAAATTTGAATTGGGATGCAGATCTATGTCATCACCCAAACACTGTAAGAACCAGCACCATGAACTCTTACTTTCAGCTTCAACCAAGGCATAGGCCAATGGGTAAATTCCATTGTTTAAATCAAGTCCAACAGCTGCCAATACCTGGCCTGGAAATGACCCCTTCATGAAAGCACCATCTAAACCTAATAGATCTCTTCTGCATGCTCTAAAACCCAATTTTAATGCTCCCAAACAAACATATATTCTCTGAAACACCCTAGTAGGCAAAGAAGGATCAATATTCCTTTCAACTGCAATCTTGACAGTGGTATTAGGGTTTGTATACTGTAACTCAACAACATAGTCTCTAAGCATAGAATACTGCAAAACGTAATCTCCTCTAATCTCTCTTTCGGATTTAGCTTTAGCTCTGAAAGCTTTGCTCATAGATATCTGAACCTCTAAGTCATGTTGGAGTTGGTATTGAATTGCCTTAATTGGGATATCCGAATTAACCCTGACTTGATCAAATATCTTCTCAGACAAGAATTTGTAAGTGCAGTGTTTGATTTCCCTGGATTGAAAGCATTTGTGTGTATCTCTGTGTGTCTTCAACCAATTTTTTGTGTGTTTGTCTTTTCTCACATACAAGACCCAAAGGTAGAGATCCCCTTTATCATGTGCATCTAAAACAAAAAAACATGCTTGACTGTCATCATTGGTACCTATATTCTTCCTTTTTTTACTCATAGTACTTGGGCCACTTGATTCACTAGGCCCAGCTTCCATTCCACAATTTAGGCTATTTGGTCTAGTACCTTGTGACATTGAAAATACAAGCACTTTTCCATCACATCTTGCTCTTATCCTAACACTGTTATTCTTATACAGCTTTAAATTTTTTTGTTTTCAATGGAATGCATGTAGAGTCTGTCCTTAGCCTCTTTGGCAGTTGTAAATTTTTGGCCAGTGAAAAATGAGTACTTCCATTGACCACTAGCATTTATAACACCTTCTATTTCCCTGCTTAACTCAGCTAACCTTCTCCTCCTGTAATTACTTATTTCATCGTCTTCACCAAGGTCACCATCAAAACCATCTGCATTGATGACATCCACATCTTATCCTTCTAAAACATCATATGGGACAAGATTAATGACACCAATGTTGTTAAAAGGAACATCCATGCTAATACTAAACAAATGGACATCAACATCAGGCTCTACAATTTCATTTTCCCCATCAACCAAAAAATATTCATCATCATCTGTACAACATCTTCACTAGACTGGACATCATATTCAGTTTTATATGCAATATCTATTCCTTCATCATCATAGAAGAAATGTCCATCACTAGGAGCTGATTTATCTTCCTGATCATTACCCTGTTAAGCATCTTCCCCAGAACTCACATAATTTTCAAGTACAACATCTTCCATAATGGGTTCCTAAGTTCTAACCTCTTCTATAATGGGTTCGTAAGTTATAACCTCTGCCATAATGGGTTCCTGAGTTCTACCAACATCTGATTCCTCAAACACAAAGAGCTCATATTGTGTTTCAATTTGGGAAGCATTTAGGTTTACAGGTTCATTTAAGTTTAATTCCAAGTCCTCAACTCCAAATGACTCATCATGACTTAACCCAGATGTTTCCACACCACTCCTCGCAACATCAGCAAAGCATGCCTCTCCATCTAATTTTGTTTCCTCAAATGATAGTTTCATCATCACATCATCTATAACCTGACTAGCAATTGCTTGTTGTGAGATAAAACTCAGGTTTATGTTACTAAACTGTGATTGTATTATTGGGAGAACATGGCTTTGTGTGTCAAATCTATGTACACCACTCAACTATGTATATGTGATGACAGACTCATTAATGAGAGGGGTTAACATACAATCAGGCATATCCCTAGGTGTAATGGACTCACAAACAGAATCCTTACAAGGTGTACTTGAATCATGTTGTGGCAAAGATCTAGGCGTGACAGAGTCGCAAACACATTCCTTAGTTGGTTCACTATACTCATGCCAGGCTAACAACAACATTTTTTTCAGTTCCATTTGCTGCAATGCTACCAGGCTCATCAGTAATATCTTCTATTGTTGCCCTAAATCGTGGTGGCCTAATGTAAGAGTCTAGAGCCGTAACACCATGTTCTATATAGACCTCAATCAACTTAAAACTTCTAACAAGGGTAGACGGGCAACAAACATCCTCCTAACAAGCCAAAGCATACAACCTTTCACATAGACTAGTGAGTGGTTTAAGATAATTATAAAACAGGGGCTTGGATTCACATGTGTAACCTAATTTAACAACCATCAGGTCCAGCTCAACGACAGTAAACAAATCGATATCGACCATATCAAATATGTCGACATGACCATTGACATACACTCGCCTTAGATACCTTTGAAATTTTCCACATGATGTATTCGAATCGAAAATATATTGGGTGCATTATCTGAAATTTAAAATCAAAATCTAACTTCATAAATCGACAATAAAACAAGTAAAAAAGAGTACATTTGTAAAAAAAATAACTTTAAGCAAAAGGGCTTCAAATCATTACCATAAGCCGATTTGAGATCTTCGATTAGTTGTTCGGTGGTGCCTGTCCACTGTCTTTTGCGGAGCTTCCATCTCGTTTGGTCCTCTAACACCATTGCATGTAGGGTTTGAACACATAAAAATAATGTAGGTATGCTTGTGTGAGTGATTTGTGCGTGAGTAGTAATAGGATTTGAGCGGAAATAATCTTGTGAAATGATATGGATGAAAGGTGTAAGTGAAATGGAATAGTAAAAAAAATTAATTGGTAGCGTGATGGAAAATGTACATGTGTACCTAAAAAAATTATAGAGTTAGGGACCAACGGTGCATCAACATACTTTTTATGCGAAATTACCATAATACTCATCACTAACGATGCTACTTAACGACCGTTCATCCATTTGGACTAAACATGCACCAAAATGACCACTTCATGGACCATTTCCACCGATTTTAAAACGAGGGACTGAACGAGTAAACGGGACTGAGTACAGGGACTAACGTTGTGATTTACCCAAAAAAAAGTAAAGTAACTCTCAATACCGTCTTTCACATGTTATGGGTACCAATAGTGTCTTCCAAGGTGTATGGAGGAGGTTGAGACGTAGACAACCCTACCTATATCAAAGGTAGAGAGGCTGCTTCCGGTTCTACCAAAGGTAGAAAAAAGACCTCCGGCCTTGCAAGGGGTATGGATCGAACCTTTTACCTCTGTCTCAAGAGGCAATGATATTTATTATTAACCGAAATATAAATATTAAATTGAAGACAAAGCTAAAAGGGTTATTGGGAGATGAGAATAAATACATGATGTACATATAACAATAATTCAATGCAAATACTCTCTAATGTTTAATTAGGATATCCGGAAAAATCTTTTTTTCAAGGGTCATTATGTAACAACTCGAGTTTCAGGTCAACGTTTATCCCGAGCTATGATAATTATTTTACTGCGTACATGATTTTAGTCGTTTATGCTATATGAGGTTTGGTGAAAATTTCCATTTATAGGGAAATTACAAGCCGTGATTGAGTTTCTATTTGTTTTTACCGTCCGAGAAGGTTAGAAAAATTTATATTGTCGCTCCGAGAGCATGATTATGTTATTTTTGTATTTTATGGCGTTTCTCCGAGTTTTTGTAAAAACCGTGTTTAAAGGTCGTGTTTTACGTGATTTAACGTTTTATTAAATGTTTTAAAGTAAATTAGTGGGACGGAATAAAAATATTTACGAATGCGGTTTGACCCGAGTCTTTGGCCGAATAAAATAACAAAAGAAAACGCTTTGTACTAATTCTGAAGGACTAATAAGGATGGAAGGACTAAAAGTGTTAAAGGTTCAAACTTTATTTCTATATAAAGCCACTCATACACACTTATAATTCTTTTATCAAAAAATTTCTTCCTACTCCCTTGTTTACCCTCCACGACCGGCCACACCAAACACACACTCAAATCCATTGATTTTCTGACATGCAATATAATCTGTTTACAAAATATTAATCCTTATATCGAGACCTACACATTTCACTAATAAAATCTCACATGCAATGAGTATTTTGAAAGTTTAAAATTTGGTTAAGTTCTTGTGATTTTGATCTCAAGAGGGTGTTTAGTGTTGCTAGATTAGTGTTTTTAGCAAGTGGTTTGATTGAAAAAGGTTTAGTTTATTTGGTTTGGGTGTTCGTCCGATTTCAAACCAAAGGGGGAAACCAAAAATCGATTTTTGTTATAGCATTGTGAGTATTCTAGCTATGTTCTAGTGTGGTTAAATTTGATGATATTGTGTATTATGTATCGTGTGCTATAGGATTCAAATGCGGAAATTATTGAAAGTGTATTTGGATATTATTTGAAGTTTGATGGTTTTAGTATATGTAAATAAGCTAGTTAAACATGTTTTGATAGTTGGTTTAAGTCAAAATGTCATTTTAATGGGTTTTGAGTTGACTAAGTTTGACCAGAAAGTTTGACCGCCTCGTAGCATGTCGAGAAAATTTTGAAAGTTATTTTTGATAATGAAATGTGATAGTGTTCGCCTTTAGCTACGTTTCGCTAGGTGGATCGTCACGTAACTCTTAATAACGAACGTTTTACGGCCAAGTCAAGTTTGATTATTTTGGTGTAAAAGTCAACCACGAAGTTTGACTTTTGAAAGTCAAACTTGCGTATACTTTTGAATATGGGTTGTAATGAGCAATTGGTTCGTAATGATAGTTAAATAATGATGAAATACGAAGTTCGGATTATATTATCTTTACTTTCGGTAACTTTCTAAAAATAGAAACTTTATGGTAAACGAAGCGTAACGCAATTGTAATTGTTGTACATTTGTGGGTGCGTCGAAGTAAAATATTTTGCGTCGCACTTGGAGATTGTAATATATGTTGTATATACGTAATAGATGCAAGTATGCATTATATGAATGATTTTACTTTTAGTCACGTACCGCTATATATGTATTATATAAGTCGCGGTTGAAACGTGAAGTTAATTGCGCTTGTTGATTAAATTGAATTGGATCTTTTGCTTTAAGGGCGATCAAGCCTCGCATTTTAAATCTTTTGGATTTGTTTTTTATAAACCCGAGGGGCTACATGTTTGTTTTATAAAATCTGAACACATATGATTTTATGGTATGCTGGACCCGATTATGAGAATGTTTCCGCATATGTTGCTATTGTCGAAGTCCCTTATTTCATGAACCGTTAATTGCCTTGCGAGGTGAACGCTAATGCATTAAATAGATCTATTGGGTTTGACAACCTCGTCCGGGGTCTGAATCCTTTGTGAACACCCTGTTAAACGGACGTTTTGTAGTTAGAAGTAGTAGGTATATGACAATAATACCTTGTTCTGGGGCAAATTATGAAAAGATATATGCTTGTTAACGTTCGGTGTCATGAGCTTAATGCATGAAAGAAAAGAGATGTTATTACATTGCATTCGTCTGCATTGTTTTCCGGAGATTATTATGTGTTCAAGATTATTACTATTGAATATTTTAACCTATGAATTTCACTCAACAATTTTGTTGACGTTTTAAACTGTTTTATCTCAGGTAACCAAGGATGAAGGCAACGATGGCGTGGAGGTGTCTTGCGTGTGATGATTTGATGAAAGACTACTTATGTGTTCCTTGTCTTTCAAAAACAATATCTTAATGTGTTTTAAAACAATATCTTTATAGTTTGTGAAATCAATTTTTTTACAAATGATTGTATGGTTGTGTGTTCCGCTCCTGATGTTAACCCCCCCCCCCCCCCCCACACACTCCACTCCCCACTTGCGGACCTAGACACATTTTTCTCTGATTAATAATGGAACACATGTTTGTAAAACGTCTCATTTGGGTCGTTTTCTATTATCTTGGTGTATTGTACTATTTAGTAACACCCAATTGCAATTTCCGCTGCGCAAATCCAAAAATGGAGGTGTTACACATATGTACTATTAAACATGCATAATGTATAAAACATGATATCAAGAATTAAATTTAAACAATACTAACTTTAACACCATGCCAATTAAACAAAGTCAAGTCATTTGTCTAATAAAAAGTAACACAAAATATTAAGCAATGTTATAATGAATGCTTTATGTAAAAACCCACGCGAGCACAAGTATTATAATTATAAAAGTATAAGATATTTTACACAATGTTACAGAAAAATCTTATTAAACAGCTTCGTGTATGCATTTGAATATGATTTACTCTGGCAACATAAAAATTTGTATTTTAACCAACTGTATTATTAAAATTATATAATAACTTAAGTCAAAATACATTGAGTAAAATTTATGTCACAGTCAACATGCATATGTTTATACGTAGGTAATGCTTTACAGCACACATTGCACTAACGAATGCGGGTTCACCAAGTCTAGTTGGCATGCTTTTGGCTTAAGCCAAGTGCATGTGTTTTAATTGGTTTTTTGTGTTTTAAGGGTGCGTTTGGTTTGCTTACATGAATCACAATCGGTATGAGTTTTGGTATACAGTGGAATGACAATGAATTCAATTAATTTTATCATTCTCATTCATGTTGTTTGGATTGATGAATCGGATATGGGTATCAATTTTTTTTCTTATTTTAAGTTTATATAGCAACATGAAAAATTCTTCATGAAAAACTTCTCTAAAAGGTAACTTACTATTTAACAATGTTTATTTTGAAAACTTCTTCACAAAAAATACATCATCTAAAATAAGTTAATTGATATGTTAATTCAAATTAATATATATATTGTATATAAAAAAATGTGTACATATACTTTTTTGTTATTATGTGAAAAAAATAAATGATTCTATGATAGATTGGATAGGAGCCAAATTGATGAGGTATGGAGTATGTCATATATTTAACTATCATACTCATAGTAAAATTTCAAATTAAGCAACCAAACATTTTATTTCGGAATGAAACCATTCCTTCATTCCGATAATCGTATACCAAACGCACCCTTGTGATGGGTTTTAAAAGTTGAGTTTTGGCTTAAGTTACCAGAAAGTGTGTTTATGAGTGTGTTAAGAACTTAAGATGCATGTAGGGGTGTGCATTGTTCGGTTATTAAACCGATAAACCGAAATCAAACCGAATCGAAAAACGGAACCGAACTTATAACTAGAATCGAATTTGCCAAAACTGAACTGAACCGAATTAAATATTCGGTTTTCGGTTTGAATATGGTTTTTGGCAATATAAACCGAAAACCGAATTCATATAAATATATACATTTCTTTATATATTTATATATAAAGAAGCCATTTAAATTTTATTCTATTATAAAAAAACATTTTTTAGTTAAAAATCTACATAATTAAATTTTTAAAAAATATAAAATTACATTTAAATTCTATTCGGTTCGGTTTTTGCTTTTTCGATTCGGTTCAATCTAATTTGAATTCGGTTTAGTTCGATTTTCAATTATACTGAGAAAAAAATTAACTAAACTAATCGAATCGATGCATGTTTGAAAGAAGAAAATGATGATGTTAGGCCCGGAACTAGTTGGGTAATGGCCCATGGGCTTTTAAAAAGACTGTGATTTTTGACCTAACCCTAAACCGGTATTCCACCTACAATAAAACCCTAGCATCACGTTCTAGCCACTTAACAAGTTGGTGGTTGCTACTTGTTTTTTTCTTCTTCTATACATTGCTCTATATAATTGTTGTTACAATCTGGTGTTATTTATCTTAATACATCTTGCATTATGATAAACTTAATGTTTAATTAATCATGGTGACTAATTAGCCATTCACATTCCAGTATGTGTGTGGTCAGTAAGATCACCTACATCATTTTGTTACCAGTCTTTTTTATGTGGAACTGTAACTTTCAGCACCACAGCAAAGATTTTTAACTACATTTGTTTACTACTTCTTTTTATTCCTTAAAATGATAACTAGTTATTCAAACTTAAAACTGATCGGTTAGTTCAACTATCACACAAGGTTAATATTTTACATATTAGCTCAGATGTATGTATTTTTGTGCAATGAGTTGAAACCCGGCTTGACCCGGCTAAACCGCCGAGAAGGCGAGCCGGCTCAACCCGGTTTCAAGACCCGGCCGGTTTTTGATTATTTTCTTCTTTTTTTTTCTGCAAATTACATAAGTTAATTATAGTTGCAATGTAGTTTTATTTTTACACGTTAATCTTTGTTCATGAATGTTTGTGTTGGAAATAAAAAAAAATTGTAAGGTAGAAAACCGGGTTGACCGGGTGACTTTACCGGGTCAATAAAAGACCCGGTTTTCAAAACTTTTTTTAGCTGAAAAGGTCATTTTTATCATATTAATGATAATGTGTTTGCTATTGAGTGTTTGTTACTTCCTAGTTCATATCATGGAGTAATTTTTTATTATAAAGTGTTCCGCTTGACTTTTAGCAGAAAAAATAGAAATCATTATAAGTTAATTATTTATAGATTTTTTTACCATAAAAACACCTCATCCGGGGCTGAAAATTTGTATTGTAGTGTAAAATTTATTCGCTTCTGAAATTAAATAATTAAGAACATTCTGTAGATTCTCTAGCGGTCCAATATACCCATCTGTCGCATTTTCAGTCTAAATTCAGTAAGTCCTCCATATGTCTCCCTTGTTCCGACTTCTTGTATCACTGTTCATCGCCTTTTTGCTTCTACTGTTGCTTGTAATCACTTTGGTTTTTGAAGAACACGAACATCAGATTGATGACGACTAGCAGTAGCCGGAGCAGGGAACCGTGACTGATGGTAGAGCGTGTTTTTTTCATACAAAATTAAGTCATGTGGTTAATGAATTCAAAATGTTTGTTTTGTAACGAAAATTTCTAACTTGTATTCAATACTTGATTAAGAAATCCAGTCCTAATCCCGGAACTCCAGTTGATCGCTAACTAGCCTTTTACCAAGGTAATAAAACAACTTTTATGAACTTCTTATGAATGTAACTTTTCTGTCCTTTTCGGAAATGCAAATGGTAAATTGTAACAAACAAACTCAATATGCAATAATGAAGGGGTTCACAGAACAGAAACATTACAATCCCAGCACTACTAAAAAATGAGATGAAAATCCCCAACCCCATAAACAATTTACATGAGTGAACAATCGATAAAATGAAGCAGGCCCTATCTGATTAAATAACATGTAAACGGAGAAACTGATCACAATGTATTTGATCAAAACAAGAGTCACAGTAGCAGCTGTAGATCATTTCACAGACACATGCTTACATTAATAAATGCTTGCTTTTGGAGTCAACTATTTGGTTCTTTGCAAATCTGGTTACTAATCAGCCAATAAGATATCAACCAATTAGCTATTCTTATGAGTTTTGCCTATATGGTCACTGTCAGTAGCACACTTGCATCAGATCCCTTGTTGATAATTTTTAAAGTGTGTGTTCTTACTCTATACAACTTAAGAGATATCTTATGTAACAAACTAAAAATGTTGGATGAAACAAGTAGATGCAAACACGAATATCTTGTAAAACTGGTTTTTCGATGCATCATCTCCTTTCTTTGAGACACTTCCTAATAAGAACTGAAGTAATTGGTTCCTGAACATCTTTCACCCACTGAATACATGGTGTTTGTAAACAGATAACTACACATCTTATATTCTTTGAGAAATGATATATTCTTATTACAAGCTGTGGTTATGCTATTTATGTAGTGTACTTCAGGAGTGGCTTATATGCGATACCTAGAGGTGCATTTCATCTTGAACATAAGCATTTTGTTGAATGAGGCCGCCTTCTGGATTCTGTGCAACCCATCTCTCGTAATCTTGTATCAATTGTTGTAGTAGCAATGGTACAAGTCTGTCAACTAAAGCTTGCATCATTCTGCGCTCAACCAAAATTCATCATTAAGGATACATGTAGCCACCATTTTTTCTGTACCTTTTGATTTTTACCTCCATTTTCTGTTACTTATCATAGTTTGACATTTGTTGTCTACAAACTACTTACAGTTTCCAAAGTTTGATATATATTGTCTGATATCATAACTAAGATGATATTTTGGTGAGGAAGGACATAGATATATAAATGTACTTACAAAGTGCCTGGAGCCTCGACGGTTGATGTTGGCAGCATGCTAAATGGTCGTGTGTATATCTACATTAACCAAATTTTTATTTATACATGTGAATAGAATAAACAAGATAATGGTATATAATGTAAATGCTAAACATGAGGTGTAACTATCGACATAACATGGAATCAGGCAAATGAGATTTGAGATGTATGAGATGAGAAATTACCTCAAGAGTGAGATCCAGCTTCACATCAACATCCAGATACGCTTCTGAATTCTTTGTGCACCAAGTGATGTAGTTTGTCATTTCCGCTGTAATATATTGCACGGAGTATTAATCCATAACTTTAATGCCTGCAGGAGGTATTAGCTTTTCAACGCAATATTGAGTAACGTAATGGATCTGCGCAGAAGGTTTATTTTCCATTAAGTGACTAGATTTCAAGGCCAGAAGCTTATCTTTCATGTTCTATACACGAAGAGTAATTTAAATATTTGACGAAGAGTGGAGCAATTTATTTAAGCATATCCAAGTCACATGTTGCATTTCTTATGGGATAAATTACCTAGTATTTGCATTTGTTACAGCTAATATTTCATGTTTTATGAATATACATTTTATAGTGTATACATAATTTCAACAAAGTTAATTTTTTTTATCAGATTTAAACAAGTACCTGTGAAATGTTCATTTTGTCGTTTCATGACCTCAGAACCCTCAAACTGCAAGCAGAACATCCTAAAAGATCAGTCATCCGCATTAGCTTAAACATTATATGAATTCCAAGACTAACCTTGCAAGATAACATCTCCACCATGCAGTCTTCATTTGTTGGGGTCACTCGTAAGACTATCACAGGGGATACTTCAAAGTTTAGCAGATTTAGTGGTGGTAAAGTACACCTGCAAGGAATTTTAATCAAATCCAAACGCAGGGAAACAATGTATTCGGAACAGAAACAAATTTTTAGTGGGTGTTTGGGATTTTAAGCAGATTAGAAGTTTTAAAATAAGCAATCCCAAACACTTACTAAAGAAAGCAACACTTAATAATACATGATAACCAAACCTGTAAGTGGTAGTATCGAGTTGTTCAACACTTTGAAGTGCATGTTTATTAAGAAGTGCTTCAATGCCCGACGGGTGACTTAGAAATTCTTTAATAGGATATTTGTTTTCCCCTTCTTTACCTATAATATTGTAGCTCGGAATCTTGACTCGTTCCTGTTTTCTAGCAGATAGTATAGCTTTTTTGACATTTGACTCTGATAAATTTTCATTACTGCGATTGAAAATTCTTAATCTCCTCCTGGAATAAACTCGATTACATGATGCCTAGTTCCAAAAGAAAAAGAATATTAAAGATTATACTGTACTAGCATAAATGATAACTCTATTACAATGATACTAATAGATAAGCAATTTAATAAGCAAAATCTCAAACACTGTTTGGTTTTGCTTAATCTTTTAAACTTAAAAATGGTACTAACAAAATCCACCACTAAATTAATAGTTTAAATATCTTTTAGGAAAATGATTGAGAGACCTAAAACATAAGACTAATTACGTGCATAATAGATGTGTCAATAAATTATTTGTTTTTGAAGAAGCGGACTCTCATGTTGTCCATAATAAGATGTTGACACATATATTTAGACATATAATTAGGCACACCAGGGTTAGGCATCTCAATCAATGCTCTATTGTTTAATCCTCGAATCCTCAAACTTTTATCATTTTTCTTTTATAACATGTACACCTTTTTTTTCTCGCAATGACTACAAATTGACCCGTAAGTGTTTCATGTATTGTATAATTATTTGCAGCTATACACCGTCGGGTATTTCGTCTAGTAAATACTAAAGTGAAGAATAATTTATCAAGTATTGTACACAAAATGAATATATAATGTGCTTATGTGAAAGTACCTTGTGAGGAAAAACTTTTGGATAAAGAATGGAAGAAGATAAGGAAGCTTCAAAATTGAGAACCCTCATCAGTCATCACCACCATACAAATGAGGAGTATTATTTATATCTGCCCATACACATGCATGAAAGAATATCATAAGTTTTAAGCTCAAAAAATGCAAGGAGTGTATGGAATGATGGAAACAAATAATATACCTATATCAAGTTTTGCTTTCTGAGATCACTCTAATGGAATAATGAAAACAAGTGAATAATGAGTGTGTGAGAGAGAGGATATGAGATAAAGTGAATAAGCAAATACACATACGTGGGTTGCATTCTAGCAACTCGTTTAGATAGCATAACAATCCCGCCAACAACAATTATAATTAATTGATAAATAATATATAAAAAAAATTTCAAACACTTTTTGGCCTTTTTATGTTATTAGATGATTTGAAATAAATAATATACAAACCAACCTGACTAGGCATATATCTTAAAATAACTAGACAACTAGTTTTTCAAAAATAATTTTTTGTCATCAACCATTGTTCACCCCATAAAAAATAGCTCCGGCAACTCTCTTACCCAGAGGAGCACCAACTAGACAACTAGTTTTAATCCGATACCTAACCCGTGAGTTCATAATAACTAGAAGATTACAAGTTTACAACATATCATTCTTTTGTTTATATCAAGGTTGCAAAAATCATGAATCGTTAGCCGGGCGGTCGACCACCTTGTAGCTTGTAATCGGTCTAGGCGGGATTAATCGGCGATTAACCGGATTGACATTTCTAGCAAAATTTGGGTATTTTCGGCATGCTTTGTGTATTTTCGGCGAGTTTTAGGTATTATTGGCAAGTTTTTTTTATTTTTATAAAACAACTTGTAATAGATTTAAGCAGTTACTATAAGTGATCAAAACAAGTTTACGGTGAGTTTTAGGTACTTCCTGCAAGATTAGAAGGTTTCCGGCAAGTTTGACCACGGTTGACCTATTTGTTTGACCCGGTTACATAAATCGGCAAGGTCTGTGGCCTTGTAGCGCCTAGGCGGCCATTAATCGGCCTTGTAAACCTTTTCTTGCAACACTGGTTTATATCAAAAATGCTAAACCCTCATATTGTTAATCATTCTCCCGATAACAAAGGAATGTCGCTTAATGAAATCTAAGCATCTCGTCTAATATAAAATTATCATAAGATCGTATTCTACTCCTAATATTCTCCTTCAATTTTGCTTCAATCTTTTTGTATTACCCTTAGTTTAGCACTCCTACACCGAACATTAAGTTTCTCTTCATCTTCAGAAGGCGTAATTGGTCTCTTTGTAAGTATTGTTCCACCCACTCCTTCAATCATCTGTTTGATCCATGGCTCTTTCGCCTCTTCCTCATCATGTTCCAAATTAACATTCTTTAAATCCGAGGGTTTCGCTATTAAAGCTCCATCATCTGAATTGCTTTTGATGATGTCGAGAAACGTTTGCTTCACGATTCTGTCCTCCAGACTGTGGAAAGATATGACTGCAAGCCTCCCACCAGGTGCGAGACAGCTGAAAGAGTCATATAATGACGTCTCTAGTGTCTTGAGTTCGTCGTTAACTGCTATTCTTAAAGCCTGGAATACTCTTGTTGCTGTCTTTATCCAACCCTGCCTCCCTACTGTAACACATCAATGCATCCATTTTCACTATATAAACAGATAATCTGGAACAACGTAAGTGTATAACGTCTGCCAAATATACATGATAGCTCCATCTTATATCTGATTAAATGACTATAATACTCTAATCTTTTGAAAAATATGACTTAGGTGACCTTCAAACCCGTTTTGACCCATTCAACCCAGTTCCATTTTAACTAACATTTAGAATTACCCCATTTGATCCATTAGAAAAACAATCCAAACTGATCCCTAACTCATAAATGGGTCCAAATTGCCACCTCACTACCATGATCAAATATATTCAGCAATTTGGCAGACATGAACGAAAATCAAGAACTTTAAGATATTCCCACCTTTTGCACCAGATGTTGAACTCCGAATAAGATCTACTAGATCACTAGTAGAATGCAATCCACCGTTTACTCGGGCCTTAACAATCCGTTTCTGAAGAGCACGCCAATTGTTTTCTTCCCCATAATCACGTATAATTCTTCCCACTTCCGTCTCTGGCCACTGATTTAGTATGTCTTCAGCTGTTAGGCTTGCCTGTAATATCCCTGCTTCAATCAGTTAAGTGAACAAAATATATGAACATTCTGAGGACCGACTTTTAATTTAGAAAGACTCGCAGATTAAACAACAGCATGCCAAGCCAAGGTATGGACCATGGCCAAGAGAATTAGATGTGGCACCATCAGGGGGCGAGTAACAGGTCATAATAGTTACTTTTTAGTACCCTTTCGTAGTATGGGTCAAAAAGGGGAGGCTGCAGTGACCCATACACTTTGTAGCCATTTCTGCGGACCGACTGTTAATTTCAAAGACTCAGATTAAATTCAACAACAGCATGCCAAGCCAAGGTATGGACCATTGCCAAGAACTAGATGTGGCAACATTGGGGTTCGAGTAACAGTTCATAATAGTTACTTTTTAGTACCCTTTCTTAGTATGGGTCAAAGACGGGAGGCTGCACTGACCCATAGACTTTATAGCCATTTCTTGAAACTTTGAATTTTTAAATAGGGCAAATTAGTTAGAAATGTATCCAACTTGTCACCTTTTGCTAAACTGTGTAGTGTATTTTTTTTGTGTGTAAAAATCAATAAACTTTTAAATTTGGAATAATGTGTGTAGTTGTGACTATTTTACCCCTTATGTTTTCAAACCAGCCTGTAAAGTGTGAAGGGTAAATTGGTCATTTTATGTCGGCAAAATACATACAATATTCCAAATTTAAAAGTTTATTGATTTTTACACAAAAAAAAGTACACTACACAGTTTAGCAAAAGGTGGCAAGTTGGATACATTTCTAACTAATTTGCCCTTTTAAATAAAGCAAATTAGAGGTTTTGAGCATTTAAATACACTTCGGATGGCTTCCAACCAGTCCGACTTGTTTCCATATAGTCGAGTTTAATATATTAGCTTAAATCATTTGGCCAATAAACATACCCAAATTTGACCCATTTGTAGGTAAACGGGTAAAACTTACACCTAAGTTTA
Organism: Tanacetum coccineum; assembly: GCA_026074375.1. Lineage (NCBI taxonomy): Eukaryota > Viridiplantae > Streptophyta > Magnoliopsida > Asterales > Asteraceae > Tanacetum > Tanacetum coccineum. The sequence goes on from BQNB010070156.1 coordinate 20,089, forward strand.
CAGATGACAGGGGGAGAAAGCCAAGCTAGCAGGAATACTAGGAAGAGATGAGTCAGTTTACGAGGCCAAACAGGTCAGATATCAAACTGAACAGTTAATCACCCATTGGTTCTAACATAAACAGCCATGAACATTTTGAGAAATTAACGTGTGCTATTATAATGCAATATTCTAATTAACACCATCTCGACTATATATTGTAAAGTTGATACATGAATAAACACTGATTAGAGAACCATAAATAAAGGTGCAGGGCAATTACACATCCAAGTTTCTGACCTGAGGATCCATTCTCATATCAAGGGGTCCATCACAAAGCACACTAAATCCTCTATTCGCATTGTTCACCTGCGTATAAAAATGCACAAGGCACTATAAATTGACAAACGGCGCTATGAAAAAGGAAATACAATACATGACTGTCTAGAATGCAGTAAATATGCTTGCTAAACACTAATATCAAATCATCTGTTCCCGCTGATAGGTGAAAAGGTTAACAGTTTACATACCTGCATGGATGACATTCCCAAGTCCATTAGGATCCCATCGACTCCTGATATCAAAAGCTTCTCATCAACCTCGGATAGTGTTGACCTGATGTTCTTGAAATTCCGTAAAAAGGTATGTGTTTTTAGTGTGGAAGACGATTCATCAGGGTTGAAAGTTTTAATCAATTCAATCTTAGCTTTTGCTTTTTCATGGGCAACAGGATCAAAATCCAGTCCAATGTATGTCTGCATCTCTGGATGAGCCTTAATCATCTGTTTTAATTACAAGCACACAAAACTAGCATCAGGGATAACGTCTTGAATGAAGAAAATCATCCTAAGAGACATTAATGTTATAGGTTGTCTGCTGCAGAGTAACCAAAAAACGAAGAAAGTAAATCTGAAAAAAAACTCTTTTTGACTAAGAATAGGGAGTTGCAATAATAATTATCCACAAAAAAATGATCATAATCGACTCGTAAGCATATTACAACCAAATGACCAGGCTGCACTAAAGATTTTCGCGGGCATGCTATAGACCCCCAAAACGTCATTCTTTACCATATGTTCAAAATTTCCAGCATAACTTATGCAGTCCTATGTAACACGTAAACACCAGTAACAGAATATCCTGGCAAATAGTCATCAGGATATGACAGACCATCATGATAACTTATGCAATCTTAAGTAATCAGGTTTTAGTTGTAACATTACACCGAATACTAGAAGGCAAAGATTCAAATATGTTATCTAGTGTATTTTAATTTAAACATTACTTTTAGACCATTTTTGGTTTGCTAATTATAATGCTGAGATACAATTATTTTCGCTAGAGTAAGGAAAAGTAAAGAAATAGGAAGTAAACATTTTCAGCTCGGAAACAGTTTACTTCAAAACCAACCAAATCAACCTTCTTTGTCAATCTGTTTCCTTTATTTAAGTGAAACTCGAGAACACGAACTTTTTTTCCGTGTTTAAGTGATACCAGAGAAGACAATGTAAGACCAAAATAAAAATGCAGATGATAATAATAAGTTGAAAAACAACATACAGCGGATGTATGACCAGCAGCACCAAGAGTACAATCAACAAAAGTAGAAATTTTCCGAGAATAAAAAACCTCCAAAACCTCACCCAACATAACCGGAATATGACTCCCCGTATCACCAAACTCCCTAAAGCTTTCCTCATCGTATTTTTTATCCGAACGAGTCCTTCTTTTCACTGTTGAGTCTATTAATGCTTTACGGCTATTAGTACTAATGTTTGTTGAATTGTCTTTTCTGTTTAGCTTCTTTTTGTTACGTGTGGATAAGGTTGCCGTGGAATGGGTGGAGGCGGTGATGAGGCGGTGGCAGTGTGGTGGTCGGAATATGAGGTGTTTGACGGCTGTTATGGTGGCTGGTGTCATGGTGGTGGTGGGTGTCTAGATTATCTAATTCTAAGAGACAATGGTTTTCATTTTTGTGTCCACCTAGAAATGCAGTGTTTTGAAACCCGGTTCGACCCGGCCGGGTCAACCGGTTGAACCGGTTCCGGCCGAAAAAACGGGTCAAATTAGAAACCCCGGATGCATATTCCGACACCCGGTTTTGACCCGCCGGGTTTGAAGTGACCCGGGTCAACCCGGGTCATGTGACCCGGCCGGTTTTGGATTTTTTCGTATTTTTTATAAATAAACATGTTAATTGATATAAATTTGCGACGTAATTTTAATTTTATTACATGTTATAATTTGTTAATAAATATCATTAGAGGCTTATTTAGTATATGAAATATTTCACGATTTATATACATATTTTTTTTCTAATTATTAAATATATATATATATTTATTTTTTTTTGAAAACCGGGTTGACCCGGCGGTCCAACCGGTTGAACCGGTAACCCGGTGAACACGACACCGGGGTCTATTTCAAAACCCGGTATTTTAAAACATTGTAGAAATGTAAATTTTTTTAAAGGAGATTAATCTGGCGAACTTCTTGCCCATATGGTAATTCATAGGCTTTTTTAGGCATCTTTTTAAAAAGCAGAGGCACTTTTTGCCATCAATTATTGTTAAATTGACGCTTATGGGCGCATGCAAAATATTAAATGGGCGCATGCAAAACATTAAATGTGATACTGGTCGAATCTTCTTTATTTAATAAGATTTGGTCAGTTTTTTTACGATTTCGCCCGTTTTTTAAGATTTGGTCTTTTTTTTACGCTTTCGTCAGTTTTTTTACGATTTCGTCAGTTTTTTACGATTTCATCAGTTTTTTTACGTTTTTGTCAGTTTTTTTACGTTTTCGCACGTTTTTTACGATTTCGTCCGTTTTTTTACGATTTTGTCAGTTTTTTTACGATTTCGTCCGTTTTTTACGATTTCGTCCGTTTTTTACGATTTCGTCAGTTTTTTTACGATTTCATCTGTTTTTTTACGTTTTCGCACTTTTTTTACGATTTCACACGTAACTTTACGATTTCGTCCGGTTTTTTACGATTTCGTCTGTTTTTTTATGATTTCGTCTGTTTTTTACTATTTCGTCAGTTTTTTTTCGTTGTCGTCAGTTTTTTACTATTTCGTCTGTTTTTTACGATTTCGTCTGTTTTTTTATGATTTCGACTGTTTTTTTACGATTTCGTTAGTTTTTTACGTTTTCACATGTTTTTTACGATTTCGTCCTTTTTACGATTTCTCCCGTTTTTTTACGATTTCGCTCGTTTTTTTACGATTTCGTCTGTTTTTTTACGTTTTCGCAAGTTTTTTTACGATTTCCTTCGTTTTTTACGATTTCGTACGTTTTTTTACGATTTCGTCTTTTTTTACTATTTCGTAAGTTTTTTTTACGTTTTCGTCAGTTTATTACGATTTCGCCTGTTTTTTACGATTTCGTCAGTTTTTTACGTTTTCGGACGTTTTTTACGATTTCGTAAGTTTCTTAACGATTTCACAATTTGTTTACGTTTTCGTCAATTTTTTAACGGTTTGCTCCGTTTTTTTACTATTTCGTCCGTTTTTTTACGAGTTCGCTTGTTTTTTACGATTTCGTCCATTTTTTACGATTTCGTCGATTTTTTTATATTTTCGTTCGTTTTTGTCCAATTTTGTACGTTTTTGTCTGTTATTTTTATGTTTTAGTACTTTTTTTGCCATTTTCTTACGTTCGAAAACGGACAAAATCCTAGGAAAACGCACGAAATCGTGGAAAACCGAAGAAAACGTAAAAGACGTACGAAAACGTTTAAAAACGTCCAAAAGCGTAATAACGTACGCAAACGTAAAAAACAGACAAAACGTATGAAAGCGGACATCGTATGAAAAAGGGCGAAAATGTAAAAGAACGGACGAAAACGTAAAAAATCAGACGAAAACGTAAAAAAACAGACGAAAAAGGGCTAAAACGTAAAAAAACGGACAAAAACGTAAAAAAACGGGCGAAAAGGTAAAACAGACGAAATCGTAAAAAACAGACGAAAACGTAAAAAACGTACGAAAACGTAAAAACCTGACGAAATCGTTAAAAAACTGACGAAATCGTAAAAAATGGACGAAATCGTAAAAAACCAAACGAAAACGTAAAAAACCAAACGAAAACGTAAAATGACGTACGAAAACGTAAAAAAAATGACGAAATCGTAAAAAAACTAACGAAATCGTAAAACAAGTGACGAAATCGTAAAAAAACTAACGAAATCGTAAAAAAACTGATGAAATCGTAAAACAAGTGACGAAATCGTAAAAAAACTAACGAAATCGTAAAAAAACGGACGGAATCATAAAAAAACAAACGAAAACGTAAAAAAATGGACGAAATCGTTAAAAAGGACGAAAACGTAAAAAACTGACGAAAACGTAAAAAAACTGATGAAATCGTAAAAAAACGGGCGAAAACGTAAAAATCGGACGAAAACATAAAAACAGACGAAAACGTAAAAAAAGTAAAAAACTGGCGAAATCGTAAAAAAACGGGCGTAATCGTAAAAACCAGGACGAAATCGTAAAAAAAAAACGGACGAAAACGTAAAAAAAATATTAAATAAATAAGATTCGCCCAGTAGTTCATTTATCTAATTAGTGTCCGTTTTGGCCCGAGCCCGCTTTAGCCCGCGCCCGTTTTAGCCCGCGCCCGTTTTAGCCCGCGCCCGTTTTAGCTCGGTGCCCGTGCCCGCCCTACCCGCCCGTTTTGCCGCCTCTAGATTTAATAATCGAGCTTAAACGAGCTCACGCCTAAGTTCGAGCTCATTTAATAATCGAGCTTGAGCCCGAGCTATATATAAATATCGATTAGAGTCGCAAGCCTAAACAAACCTTCAAATTTTGTACGTATAACCATGCATAACCGAGCCTTAAAAAAATAAACGAGCTCGATCCTAGTGTGATTAACAAGCCTTCGAGCTTTAATTCCTTCTAGATGTTATATAAGTTAGTCGAGCCTGAGCCAAACTCAAGCTTGTGAAAAATTTCACGAGCCGAACTCGGCTCAATATATGAGGTTCAATACGAGCTCGGGCTCGGCTTGTTTCCACACCTAGACTAAATTCATGTCCTAACAATTCATCATGTGACATGGGGATGTATATTTCTCTTTCATAATTTTTACCATTGATTTTGTCATGTGTCGTGATCTTAGAGTTAGACATATCTTCAGGCGTGGATTTTAGCCTGTAAAAACTATCAAGACCACCACAATAAACTCATATTGCACTTAACCAACCTCCCTATGTGCTCTTTTATTACTAATAGTTCAAAAAGATGAGTCCACAGAACGTGTGCTCACCAAACAATACAAAAATATTATGCAACGCTAAAGAAATACATATTCACTCTTACAAGTTTCCTCACTACAATACTCAAAGATACAATACCAAACTAAACAAACTAAAGATCAAGATGATCTATACACTAGACTTAGATCAAGAACTATAGAGAGTAATCACTTTTAGGGAGATAAATTTGTTATATGAATCGTAACCCTAAACTGAGCCATATGCGAGCTTATATAGGCTGAAAGAAAGCAGTATTAGCAGCTTTAGTCCTTGTAAAATAAGAAACACACAAAATGGCACCAAACATTAGAGTTGGAATAAAATACAAATGTCCCTTAAGTATGAGTTTGACTAACAAAGTCAAAAAGACCAATGACTTATTTTAACACACCCTCTCAAACTCATACACTAAATATATCAACCATGGTCAACTTCAAACATGATTGTTTATGTTGAGGAGCACTCAACCCCTTAGTAAAGATATCAGCTATTTGAGTAGATGAATTGACCTTTACAGTGCTGATAACACTAGAAGCAACCTCTCTCTAACCAAATGCACATCAATCTCAAAGTGTTTAGTTTTCTCATAGAAAACAAGATTGGCAACAATTTAGATAACAGAAGTGTTATCACAATACAATGGTACAGGAAGCACACCCTCCACATTCAAGTCCTCCAACAAATTGATCAACCACACAATTTCACATGTAGTTGATGCCATACATCTATATTCAGCTTCAGTTGAGGACCTTGAAATGGTTGCTTGCTTCTTACTTTTCCATGAAATCAAGTTTCCACAAAGATATATACACGGAATCCAGAAACAGATTTAGCCCAGTCTGCATTAGAATATGCATGTAAACTCGGTTTATTTCCATGATAGAATTGAATACTAGACACATTAAACATAGTTTAATTCAAACACATTTTGACCCAAAAAATTGTTTTTCTAAAGACTCATACTTCATTTTCAGTGGAGATATAGTTTCATACAAAAATAACATCTCTTGAAAAGAAAACAGTTTCATTTTTAAGACTATAGAGTTTGTAAGCCTTTTTTACACTAGAAAAACCAATGAGAACACACTTCTCACACGTAGAACTAAACTTGTCATGATTATTCAAGACAATTGAGTAACACAAACAGCCAAAAACACTTAAGGTGAGAGAGACTAAGTTCTTTTCCATATACTAACAGATAAGGGGATGCCCCAGACGTGACTGCTGAATGAAGTCTATTAATAAAATAAACAACAGTTAAAACACACTCAACAACATATTGAGAGGAATTCTCCCTGAAACATAAGACCTCTAACGACATTCAACAATTGTCTATGTTTCCTTTCTGCTATGCTATTTTGCTGAGGTGTGTGAGTTAAGGAAGTTTGATGAATAATACATTTTTCTTTATAAATTATCCCAAGTTTGTTATTAACAAATTCAGTGCCATTATCAGATCTAAAAACTTTAATATTTTTATTAAATTGAGTGTTATTTAACTCAACAAAACTTTCAATGTAAAAACAACTTCATCTTTAGATTTAATCAAATAAACCCACACAACTCTGCTATAATCATCAACCACAGTCAAAAAGTACTTATACCCATCCCTACTAACAACCATGTAGGGTCCCCAAAGAACTAAATGAACAAGATCACCAACAGACTTGGACATATGATCACTCAAGGGAAAGGGGTCCCTTGTCTACTTAACCTTATGACAGACGTCACAAGGTGAGACATGTTTGTCATATTTTAGACCAATACTTTTACTAAGAATAGACAAAACTTGATCAGAGGGATGACCAAGTCTACTATGCCACCACTGCTTCGACACATGACAAACAAAGACAGAATTAGACAGGCCAACATTAGACTTACCACATCATTCCACATCAAACAAACATAGACCACCAGACTCATTATCAGTCCCCACAATTTTGACCATATTCAAATCCCGAATATAACACTTATGTTCATCAAAACCAACAAAAAGTTTACTATCTTTATTCAATTTATGCACATACAATAGACTAACACAGTATTTAGGAACAACAAGAACATCAAACAAAACCACATTAGCAGTTAATTTTAAATTCCCAACAACAAAATTTTTAGCAAGAATAAGGGTGTTAACGAGTCGAGCATTTAACGAGCTACTCGAGCTCGAGCTTACAAATTGTCAAGCTTAAGTCGAGCTCGAACAAAAGATCATGCTCGTTTAGATAAACGAGCCGAGCTTTTAAAAGGCAATATTCGGCTCGGCTCATTCGAAAGTTCGTTTAGTTACTCGAGTTGAACGAGCCGATCGAGCTTAATGAGTCGAACAAGCTAATCGAGCCAAACATCTAACTTTTTTTCAAACTCTTTTTTACATTTTTATGAGTATTGATAATTTGATAATTTAAATTTAATTCAAAACAATAACTATTAAAATGTCAAACTTTATTAGCATCTTATTAGATACTCTATGAAAGCTATGTCAATCTTGCTCTTTTAAATTTGCTTTTATATCTATTTTCTTTCCTTTAACTTGTGTTCATATTTCTATGTGGGATGCATTTTAGTTTATAATTTTGTATGTTCCAATTAACACTAAAAAATATACCTAAAATAAACTTAAGAAGAAAATGAACTTAAAAGTATAAATCACCAAACGATGTATTTTTATAAGATGATCACGGCACATCTAAATCCATATATAATGTTACTTAATTTTGACGTCTGATGTATATAGTTTATCGAAAACAGACGTTATTGCGAGGCAAGATATATGAAATAACTTGACACTTGATAGTATAGGCTTTGTTAACAAATTTATGATAAGCTTACGAAAGCATATGCATAGAGACGAAACATTACATAATACTAAAAGGATAATAATTGATGTTTAACAACATCGTAAAAACAAAATGCTTATTAATTGATGGCAAGAACGGAATATAAGATTTCATGGGAGAGAAGTTTGCAAAGCTACTCAGGTTTGTGACGTAATTGTAGAAGTAATTCGGGTGAAACCGATGACAATCCGATCCAAGAAAAACATAAGAGTGAAGCAAGGTTTACAAGAGTGGAGAATCTCAATAGAAGAACTTGACCCAATGTAAGCCTCTTTAAAGGCATGGATTCTGGGGAATATGGTTACGACTTAGTTTTTTTTTTTTTGAGTTTATGTCTTTTTATAAATTTTCTTTGGTTTTAGTTATGGAGTTTCGAAGTGTGTTTTGAGCTCCTGGTGGGGGCTTTGTTGCCTTTGGTTTAGAGTGGAATCATTCCCACTCTCTCATGTAACAAACTTTTTTTATTTATTCTATTCACCGGGTATCAAAAACTCTTTACCAAAAACAAACTCATAAGAAAGGTTTAAACTAGATTAATAAAACTAATCTTTATTGGTTGAACTTTAACAAGGAGCCCTGTACAAGATAGTATCTAACAAAATCTTCTAAATATATGGGATATACACAAAAATACATTCTAAACATAACAATACGCGTCTTTGACTCTGAGTAATCCTTATCTTCAATCAGCAGTGGAAAGTCTTCAAGCAGTGGAAACCTTGGCAGTGGTAGAGATACACTAACAGTGGGAAAAATCTCTAGCAGTGGGAACCATATAACTAGCAGTGGGAATGCCTTAGCATTTTATTCCCAACAATCCTCCCCTAAACTTGATACTTCATCTATATGTCATGTTTACAGAATAAAATGATTATCTGGAGAGGATGCTTCAAACACCTTATTCCTTCTTGATCTGTTCTCTAATTAAGTTGATCATCTAAATTAAGTCATCATCAAACTCACTTACTTCACACTTATGATCAAGCATCTTCTGAAGTGTAGTCTTTGGAAGTGGATACTCAACATCATCAAGCATGTAGATAATCATACCTTCCATTATCAAGCAGTGTACTCTACATGATTTGTACAACCTCTAACTCTTAATAGGTGCTTCAAACTGCCATAAACCATCAGTAGCAACAGGTTCAAACATGACCTTTAAAGGCTAGAATAGACATTTTTCCAGGTCACTCTTTGGTAATTCTTCCTTAAATCTATATTTGACCAGCTTCTATAGAGTCACCAAGTCATCTCTGTCAAATTCCTTAAGCATAGCCTCAAAATAAGGATATGCCTTTGGTGCCTGACCAACTCTAAAAATCTGATAAACCTCCCTTAGCTTGTCTTTGAAGATTTTCCAGTCATATATTGGTGCTTTGACAGCTGAAGGAGTAATATCCACTGAGGATTCTTGTCTTACTAACACTACCTATTGTTGAAGATTTATGATCTTATCATGATCATCACTGTCTTTTTCTTTAACATCTTTATTCCCTTCAGACTGTTGTTCTGAGCCTTCAATTGTTTTTAATCTCATAGCTCTTTCCTTTTCTAATAGAGTGCCTGGCCTCTTGAATCTTTCACTTTCTAGCTTGGAATCCATAGGCACAAAATCTTGTATGCTTTCCCAAACTGGAATGAAAGTCTCTTCAATCTGCTCAAATGTCATGCCCTTGAAGTCTTTTGTCTTCCATCCATCATGACTTCTCAGGACTGATGTATAAAATTTCCTTCTGTCAGTCTTGGATGCTAACTTACTTTGCTGTGCTTGATATTTCTTAATTTCAGCTAGATCCTTTTGATATTTGGCAAGCTCTGTGATTAACTCAATCTTATCCTCCAGAGACAGAACATCTTCAGCTTGTGCATATTCCTTCAAATGTTTAGCAATCACTTCATTGCTTCAGTGTGAAGTCTAGCTATCTCAGCATCCCTTGCAGCTTGTTCTCTAGTTGTTCACTCATTTGTTCTTGAACCTTCTATTTAGTTAGTTTTGCAGGTTCAGTCATGATTCCTTTGCCCTTGTCTTCCTTGCTGATAGATGGAATGTTGATAGGAATAGGTGATGAAGATGTCATAACAACCCATCTTGATGCTCTTGTCCTTCTTGTATATGGTGTTACAGCAGTGGTTGTAGTGATAACAGCAGCAGTAGAATCCTTTTCACTAGCAGTGGCAGCAACAGTGAGAACAAATAAACTAACAGGGGGAACTGGTGGACTAGCAGTGGTAAAAACTTCCTTCAAACCTCTACTAGATAGTATATTAGCAGCTCTCATAGAACTCAAAACATTCGCCATTTCCCCTGTGCTCTCACTTCCTTTGTCAGTGCTTTTGTTGCTATCCCTTTTAATGCCAAAATCCTCCCCTTGATCCATCATCCCCCCCCTCTGTTTAGAGCATCCTCTTGAATATCTCCTCTAGTCGTTTGAGCATCCTCCAAAGTCTTGATCCTGGTCTTTAATTGTGAGATTTCCAGATCTTGACTTTGGATTTTTGCAGCCATCTGAGAGTGTTGACTTTGCAATTTGGTATAAAAGTCTATCAATTCATTGAGCTTGAGTTGCAAACTGCCCTCATCACCACCAAGAGAAGTAACCCTTGGAGATGATTCATGGGGCATGGCAGAGGTCTTAGGTATGTTTTCCCTGTCCTGCCCTGCATCTAAGCTAGTGGCAGTCGGGAAAGCCTCTCCATGACTGTCATCTCTTGGAGGAGATGCAGGCTCATCTGCTCCAGGTGTAAGGGCTTTAGACTGAGCAATCCGGATAGCCCTTTTGGTTAATCTTGTAGGTGTGGGAGTATGTGAGGGAGTTGAGATTTGTTGGGATGTAGGTTCTTGAGAGGATGTGAGAGTTGTTGTATTATAAGGAATAGGTTCTTGAGATTGTGGAAATGAAGCTTGAGGGGAGGGTGTAGGATGGGGTTCAGTTGGGTTTACTGACCCTTCACCCTGAGGAACTAACATAGACTCAAACAAATCAACATTTCTGCCAGAAAGACTTGGGCTATTGACCCTGAGAGTTGTAAAAACTTTGGCAGTTTGAGAGGGGACAGGGTAAGTTTCTGTATGTTTAATCTCCCCAAATTGACTCATTTTCAAAAGTTTTTCAAGAAACCTAAGGTACATTAGAAATTTCTTGCTACCCTTTCTTTTAATATTTGTGACCATACCATCAAAAATCATTTTAGAGAAATTATAAATCCTATATGTGGCAAGATACACAATAGCAGTGGCAATGTTACTACTAAATTCATTAAAGGCAGTACTTTTAGGACTTAAACATTGCATGATGGTATGAATCAAAAATTTCCACTGATGGGTAAATTGACCTTTTTGAAGCGAAAATCTTTGATTTGGTAAAATATTATAACCCATCCGTGAAAGATTTGCAAATAGGCCAGTGTCAGGAAAATCACTAATCCCTTCCTCATCTTTTAGTTTGAGTTTCCTCCTAATAGATGGTTCAGAGACAGTCAATTGCTTGCCATTGATTTTAGCAATAATATGTGTTTCTCCATCCGCTGTTTCGATCCTAGCAGTGGACCAAAACTGTCAGATGTGTGAAACATAGATAGTGGGACGAACCAATAAAGCATACCTTAGAGGAGAAGCTTCAAGAAAGTCCACTATCTGGTGGAAGTCGGTGTTATGCTCTGTTTTCTCCAAAATTGCCACCATGTTGTGATAATCACAAAAAGCAAGCTTAGACATTGTTTAGGGTGCAGGGTTAAAGATTATTAGATGAATTGGTACTGTGGGCAACTTCAATTGAGATTTTATAGGCACTAAAAAGAATTATGATAGAGTTAAATCAAGATAATTGAGATTTGAGAATGAGTAAATCTTTTAGAAGAATAGAACTATCTTGAAAACTCTATTTGAAGAAGTTATATAGAGACATAAGCGGCCAAAAAATCTCAACGACAATTTAATTAATGCAACAAACTTTTGAGCCCAACAGTGCCAACGGCTATATTGTCAGCGGGAAAATAGTCAACCAGTGGTAACTTATGCTAACAGTGGAAACAAATTGGTCAAACAGTGGGAAATAATCCTAAGGGTATCAACTTATCTTCAATAATCAAAAGCAAGCCTACCCTATCCATACATACACACTTGCAAAAGCAAGATAGACATGCATGAATTCATGAGTCCTTTGCTCACTATCTGACCCATGAAGAAAATTAACACACATATTAACCACTGTATCCCTGTTTTAACCCATTCTTAAAATTTTCCTTGGTCACCACCCTACCACAACCATACTAGGTCAAGTGTCTTGGCAGAATGAGACCCTTCTCCAATAATTATACACCCAAATGCCACAGCACACCACATGCACACTAAAATCGCTTAGTGAGACATGAGGGCAACTCTTGTGGACCAAATTTGTGTATAACCCATGAATGAGATCTCACACTACAGTGCCTCAAAAGTTAAGGACTCTAGCAAGTAATTAAACTGGCCTTCATTGTCACAAAACTCTCACTCACCAGTGGGGACAGTCTAAGACTGGCCATGAGTACTCTATGAATACCCTAATCCTAGAGGTTCCTATAACCCATCCCAAGACAGTTTGACTTACAACATGATGTGATTCCACTTTTGATACACCATAGAAGCCTTTTCATGACATGCTCAGCCTGCAATTGTTAGTCCAAAACCAAGAAAAACACTAACAGTGTAAAGTTAACCCCAACAGTGGGAAAATTTACACTGGCAGTGGAAACTTAACAGTGGGAAAAATAACTAACAGTTGCATTTTATACTAGCAGTTTGAACACTTATTTATGATTAATAGTGGAAACTTAATAGTGGGAAAAATAACTAACACTTATTTAAGATTCCTAAGAATGCTACATGTTTCATCCTTAGATTTTAGAAAGAAAGTCCAAGTAAACCAGTAATCTTTCCACCTCCATGTCCAAATGACACATATCCTCCATCATAGGGCTCATACTCAGAAAGGTAAGATATGTTGCCAGTCATGTGTCTAGAGCAACCACTGTCCCAATATCCTTTATCATCAATGTTGCCCTACACAAATAAAA
>BQNB010070157.1:1126-33225 GCA_026074375.1 Tanacetum coccineum
AGCCTGTGTTATAGATTTTGGAAAAGGATGGGAGAGACACTTACCACTGGTAGAATTTTCTTACAATAACAGTTACCATGCCAGTATTAAGGCAGCACCATTTGAGGCACTTTATGGTCGAAAGTGTCGATCACCTGTCTGCTAGGCCGAAGTTGGAGATGTCTAACTCACGAGACCAGAGATAATCCATGAAACCAATGAAAAGATAGTGCAAATCTAACAAAGCTTACAAGCTGCAAGAGATCGACAAAGGAGTTATGCCAATGTAAGACGAAAGCCTTTGGAATTTCAAGTTAGAGATTGTGTTATGTTAAAAGTGTCACCTCAGAAAGGTGTCATTCGTTTTGGGAAGCGAGGAAAGCTTAATCCCCGGTACATTGGACCATTTAAGATCCTTAAAAGGGTCGACCCAGTGGCATTGAAGAACTCAGTAATGTCCACAGTACCTTCCACGTTTCTAATCTAAATAAATGCTTATCTGACGAATCCCTCGTCATTCCAATGAAAGAGCTTCGGCTCGATGACAAACTCAACTTTATGGAAGAACTGGTAGAGATTATGGATTGAGAAGTCAAGCGACTAAGGCAAAGTCGTATCCCTATAGTCAAAGTAAGATGGAACTCTAAAAGAGGACCAGAATTTACGTGGGAACGCGAAGATCAAATTCGTGCCAAATATCCACATCTATTTTCAAACATCACTCCATCATCCAACTAAAATCTCGGGATGAGATTTCTTTAAGGTTGGGAGGCTATCACAACCCACAATTTTCATCACTGTAATTTCCACTTATTATATTAAGTGCAACCATTTTCACGGGAATATTTTTGCTTTATTCCATCCGTTATGTAACGTAACTTACATACCAAAGTAAATGAGCTCACACAACTACCATTTCCAACTCTATCTACGTTTATGTCAAGTAAACGTTATAATATGTCAAGTAATATGTTCTAATATCCATACGTTATCTATTTAACGTACCATTTATAACGTTTATTATAAAACGGACTTTATACATTAACGTTTATATCAAAACCCTAACTACATGTAATGTTTACATACAAATGTACAAGCTTATAAGGCATGTGTACAAGTTATCAAGGCATGAAATTCAAACTATGTTTCCCTCCAAAACCCTAGTACAACACCTTAAAGCTTAAGGTACAACCCGATATAGCACAACATTCAAATTAGCCATTTTCCTTCCAAAATCTTTCTAGTTTTCATACAACCATTTAAGCACAACTTACAAGCCTTCCTAGCACCACATTTGAACTATACTTTCCCTCCAACACCACCTATACTCGTCCTAAACCTAAAACCCTAACCCGAAACCCTAAACACCCCGATAACACCTTAACTAGCTCGAACCAAGCCATTTTCCTTCCAAGCCCTAAAAAATTTTTGACGGGTCAAGCGGTGGTTTCCGGCGGGCCGGGTTATGGCGGGTTGACCCGGACGACCCGCGCATGCCAAAAACGCCCACTAATTGTATAATATAGTGTTTATATGATATAAAACTACCCGATGCATTTTAATGCTTTTTTCGCTTTATGTAAGTTTCATTTGTGTGTTCACTTTGCCTCATATGTTGTTTTCGCAGCTTTACTAATTGTAAATTTGACTTTATATACATATGATATATAATCTAAATGACTTATATATGCTGTTGTTTATCATTGAAGTGTATAAATAAATATTCACAAAGTGAAAAGATGTCAAATAATGAAGTTTATAGTTTATTCGTGTGTTCGGTAAATGTTAAATTAGATTATATAAAACCACCCGATGCATCGCACGAGTATAATGTTATTACAAAGTATTCCAATTTAAATACGGGTCGACGTCGAGGCTTAAACTTACAGAATGATCGCTTTTTTAGATTCATGTAATATGTTTTGTATATTTGATTTTTTTATAATCACATCTATACGTTTTGTATAGATGATTTCTTTAATAATTTATGAACTTTTATCATCTTTTGTTAAAAATAAATGTCTATATGGTATAAAGTTTTATCACTTTTTGTTGAATTTTAATGTTTGAATGATGTTTTAATTAATAAAAGTCAATAATCAAAATATGCAAACCATATTTTGCTAATAATTTTTTGATATCTTGTCACGCTCTAGATGCTCCGTATATTCCTCGGCAAGCTCATTAATCGTGTCCTCATCATTCCCCCTCTCTTTAGAAGAACTTGTCCTCGAGTGCTTACCCTGAAGTTACACGTCCTCGAGTGAAACTCAAAATATCTGACAACATTAAAAGTCTTCGAAATACCATAAGTATTTGGCAAGTCTAACCACATAAGCATTGTCAATTAATCTTTCAAGTATTATTACTGGACCAATATCTTTAATAGCCATAAGTAATATCCAGGGATCGAAATCATACTCCGCCATCCAGCAAAACACCTTGACCTCGAAGTGTTCCTTTAATATCTTGAGCCATGTGATACCAGGATCCCATGTTCTTCTTTGCGCATAAAAGATTTCTTGTTTCAACCAAACATTCGTACAAATCTTCCCAATAGAGATCACCGCACCCCCACTTTAACCTCATAATATGCCATCTCAATGTTTTATATATGGCTTACTTTCGTCTGTCGAATGTTTGTCCATAAGATCCATTTAAAGTCTTTTTGATATGTATTAGCCTGATCAGCATCATAAGAGGCTCATTCATCTACCCGTCAAATTGGTCAGAGAATAATTATGCTTCCACCCTAGTTAAAACATCGAAAAATCCTCCAAATTACTACCATTGTCTCCACTTATTTTCCAGTATGTGGCATTGTGTTAGAAACTGTTAACAATTTCCTCAACAGAACTATTACACCACTATGTTTACTTCTTGTCTTAGATCATCCATCACAAACTCAGTACAATGAACAGTATTTTAGGATTGATAGTAACGTGCCCAGTCAACAACAAACACAGAATTAACTCCCTGTTGAGTGCGAAGAAGCCCAAGCATAAAATTCATACGACCTACGACCCAAGACTCTCAGTAGATCATGCATATAAAGAATTGTATTTTGTGTTTAACCGCCTTCCATCTTGACACACGACCATATCTTCACGAAGCTCCAACAACCCTTTTAATTAGGCCAGAAAATCAACATCTCTACACTCGCAAATAGTCTTATCTCGGCATAGAGCAACTCAATCCTTTTCGCATGCATCTCCTTTACTATTGAATCTTAAAGTAAGTCTATAGATACACAAACGATTACCTTTAAACAAATAACCGTCAAGTAAAATAAACTCACCCAGATGTTGCTTGGTTTCGAGCTCCATCCAAATGTTACCTAAATCTTCATCACTTGCGTACAACTCCTTAATTGAATCAAAACCCAAAACCACATTACTTATAGCCACAACAAAGGGTCTTGCTACTCAACATCCAATTTGGTGTTGAATATTCCTCAATGGTGGCAAAGCGTCTAGTGTATCATGCTGTTCACAATCTTGCAAAATTTCAGCTAAATGAAGGATTTTTAATTACTGTCGGATATTGCATTCACCATGACATCATTAACGTCCATTCATAACTAAAAGGCAAAAGAAACTAACTATCTCGATCCTTTCTCAAACTTAAAATCCTTTGGTGAAGCCACCAAAGTTGCCAAAGTCTTGTTCTCTAATTTCGTCTTAGGAGAAACGACACTTAAAGATAACATAGCAATAGTTTTTTTCTTTTTTCCGTCACCAATTAAACAAAATACATATTGCTTTACCTTGATGAGTGATCCACATCATTTTGCCGATGGTCCTTACCTAACATCCATTACATGCCAATCCATATCAACAACATCGCAAGTAACCAACTCATTGTAATGCTTCCCTATAGCAAGAGGAACCTTACAAATCTCGACACCTTAATGCCAACCAGCTCCTCTTGTGATCCACGCCGATCTGAAAAGGACTAGACGGGTTTTGTTGTGGAAGCTTAAAATCTTAAAAACCAAAGCCATAGACGCTAAATTTTCGCAACCTCTCCAGCAATTGATAGAACAAATCTATCTTTAACCAAGCAGTTAATTTGAAATGATTTATTTCTTTGTGATAGATTCACTAAACCTTAGCCTGAACAAAAAATTCGTTGAACGACATATGTAACTTGTTTCGCCTCTCTGTCCAAAGGCTCGGCATACTCTAACTCATCTTCTTCTTGAAACGTATCCGCCACTTTAATATTTCTAACCTCGAGCAATATCTTAGTTGAAGGCCAATCCCGAACCTTATTGTGACCACTTGGTTTGTCAACATGAAGCCCCTTCACTTGGAAAGAACGTCGCCTCAAGTTCTCTTAACAAGGGCTCATCAACTCGAGACACCTTCTCACGACGAACCTTATCTTTAATAGATTTGCGCTTCACATCCACTAAAAAACCTTCATATTTTTTAACACGTCTACCATACTCCCAACGATCAATCCATGACCCAAAACATCGAGTTGTGGGCTCCCTATAAAAAACCTCATTTTTAATTGTAATAAAAATAGCTTTTTTGTTTGTCATTGAAACCTTAATTTGATTTTTCATACTCATCCCTAAAATTAACCCATAATCTAAATCACGAATGTTTAAATTATGGACGCATTCGAAATCCGTTTTTAGCTCACAATTAAAACCTTTCACATCTTCATCATCATTAAAACCAACAATTTCTTCACAAGTCTTCAAAGTACCAACTTTATTCGTTGTTCCAAACGATAAAGTTGAAATGTTGTCATCATGTTGTTTAAAACTTTGAAGGTCTTGGATTTTCTCAATGTGGTCCTCAACAACCTCGGCCTTCATAATCTTTTCTTCAACTTTAACCTCGGGCTTTGGTAATTGTGGTGTTACTTTTGGTAGAACCATAGCAATCTTCCTTCCTTCCCATGAGAAAAGGTAGAGATTTCGTTTAACATCATATTTGCCATTAACCTCACATCGCCAAAGTCTTCCCCAATAAATAAATGTGCGACTCGATCATATCATCCACAATACAATACTTCTATTTATAAGACTTTTCCTATGGTCACGAACCCTACAAACTGTTAACAACTTCCAATTGGACAAATCTTTCTCCAATGGTAACATTATGGAAATCTACCAATTTTCTGAAACCGAAATGTAAGTATGCTACAACACAATCAATAATTAAAGAACATACCGAATTGTTGATTAGAATTTTAGAACGAAAAATCTTGGTTGTAGATACTCGATCCTCCTTCTTTTTCTCTTCTCATTCTTTAATTCTTCCATTGTTGAACGGGGATTGGTTGCTTGCACAATTGTCTCCAAAATCGCCTATGGTTGGACGAATTCTTTGACCTTCGTGTTTGCTACCCTCGCGATTCTTGTGGATTAATGCCCCACCTACGATCACAGAACATAGTTCTTGTAGCATGGTGTAACACCTGTCAAGTTCTGACATGGATTTGGTAAAACCATGATTCATGTACTCTCCAGACCATACCCCACCAACAGTATGGGTTTTTGTATCTTCTAAATCAGTCACCATCTAGGACACTAACAAGCTCTGATACCAACTGGCGCAGAACCAAAGCGTGTTGTAAACCCTAACTAGGGTTCAAGACGAAACACTGAGATAATAAAGACTAAAAGTCTTGAATTTTATTGATAACTGAATAATGAATGACTAAACAATAAACCCAAGCCCTATATTTATAGGAGAACTAAAATTGGAGAAAAAGATAACCAAGATTCTCTAGAATAAATAAAATAAGATAACAAAATAAAAATCAATAATCAAAATATGAAAACCATATTTTGTTATTAATAAAAGTCAATAATCAAAATATGGAAACCATATTTTGCTAATAATTTTTTGATATCTTGCCACGCTCTAGATGCTCCATATATTCCTCGATAAGCTCATTAATCGTGTCCTCATCACAGAATGATCGCTTTTTTTTAGATTCTTGTAATATGTTTTGTATATTTGATTTTTTTATAATCACATCTATACGTTTTGTATAGATGATTTCTTTAATAATTTATGAACTTTTATCATCTTTTGTTAAAAATAAATGTCTATATGGTATAAAGTTTTATCACTTTTTGTTGAATTTTAATGTTTGAATGATGTTTTAAAAATGCTGGACAATAAAGTTTTTAGTTTAGTTATATAGATGTTTTATTATATGATATAAAACTACCCGTTTCAGCGAACGGGTATAATGCTAGTTATTTTTTGTTTTTTACCTGCTTTGTACTTTTTCTCGTTTTTGTCCGTTTTGCTCCGACGTTATTATACGTTTTCATACGCTTTTATCCGCTATTATCAGTCTAAATATATTTTGGTAAATCTTTATACAATTTTGTACGTGTTTGTACGTTTTAGCAAGTTTTTATCCGTTTTGTACGTTTTTTTTCTGATTTGTCCAATTTTCTACGTTTTCATCCGTATTGATACGCTTTCATCCGCTATTATTAGTCTAAATACATTTTGGTAAATTTTTATACAATTTTGTACGTGTTTGTACGTTTTAGCAAGTTTTTATCCGTTTTGTACGTTTTTTTTATTTGTCCAATTTTCTACGTTTTTCATATCAATATTGAATTATCATTTTTTATCCTATTTGTACGTTTTTCCATCCTAAAAAACGTAGGAAAACGAAAAAATGTATAAAAACTTATTAATATATACGTTTTTTATACTTTTTTAAAAAGTATTAAAAACGTTTTATTATACATATTAATACGTATGAAATACCGTTTTTTTATTACTTATTGAAACATTTTGTTTTTTTTACCATTTTTGTACTGATAAAACGTAAAAAAAAACAGATAAAAAAGTGATGATAAATACGGAGGAAAAAACGTATAACCGGGACAAGTTAGAAAAAAACGTACAAAAACGAAAAAACAAACTTATTAAAACGTACAAAATTGTATAAAAATTTACCAAAACATATTTAAACTGATAAAAACAGATGAAAACGTATAAAAACGTGTAATAACGTCGGAAAAAACGAAAAACGAACCAACAAATAAAAAAACAAAAAAATAATTTAAAAAAAACAAAAAAAAAAACACCACCAACAGTAAATAATAAAATAATAATAAAATAAAAATAATAAAAAAATAAAAAAAATTAAAAATAAAAAATAAATTATTTACAAAATACATCTGTGTGGTTTTCTCACACAATACATCCCTCGTTAGATGATAACGGAATAATATTTGCGTTTTTGGTCCTCAGGGATGTATTGTGGCAAACATTTGTCTAACGAATGATGTAACCTACCAAAAGAGGATGTTGTGTGAGAAAGTTCAAACCACAGATTTTGCAGTTTACTCTTGGGGTAAAAGTTATAGATTACCAACCTACTTGTCAATTTGTCCCGGATTGAACCATTTACTCTTTTATTAACATATTTAACCAAAATCTTTTAAATCTTGATTCAATATGATTATTTTTGTCACCGGCTACCTGCTAATAATTCCACGTAGATTTTAAAAAAAAATTATTACGCGTGTTTTTTTCCACGTACATTTTTTTATTTTTAGTCACTGTATATTTTAATGTTTATTTAATGGTAGGCCCTCTCCTTCAACCATTAAATAAACCCTAATAATTATAAACCAACCCTTGTCACAACCTCCACACCCACGTGCAACTTTCAAATCCACCTCCACCCACCACCATTGTCTTCTACGATTTAACTACAGATCAACCAAAAATCTCATAATAGATAAATACAAAAGGGTCAATCGGCTTATATAAGAGAGTTACGAATATCAAAAGGTTACGGGTCGTTCTTGGTGGTGGTGTAGGTCGGCACTAGTAGCGTTTGGTGGCCGAAAGTAGCAGCTGGGTTTCGAGTGAAATTGTGATATAGATTAAAGAGATAAAATATATGTTTCTGAAGATGAAAATGTAGTTTTATTTTTTTTAAATTGAAGAAGAAAGATGTTTATGATTTGATTTAGAACAGGGTAAGTGTATGTGTTTTTTTATTTTTTATTTTTTGTTGTTGAATTATATAGTGGTGTATAAACGGTGGTTATGATTGTTGTGGTCATGGATGTAGAAAATTGGGCACGTAATGTTTCGGCATCTACAGGATTTGATTTTTGTTTTCAAGTTTATGTTCTTGAATGGATTAAAGGAAAATGAATTTAGAAATAGGTTTTGGGTTTGGTGATGAGGTGATGGTGAGAATGGTGGTGGTGTCAAAATGAAGATGGTGGTGACAAAATGATAGTGTAGGTGGCGTTTGTGTGGTTTGTTGAGATAAAGGTGAATGAATATCAGATGGGGTTCTTAAGTGTGACAACCATATACATCCTGTTAATTTAAAAAAAATCAAGGCTTCAGGGTATTAAATGGGTCAAAATACCCGGATCATAAAATAGGCATGGGATTTGGGTAAAAAAAATTAGGTTTAGAGTTAAATAATCTGGCTCATGTGGAAGAAAGTGTCTACGTGGTGGTGACATGGCTCTTAACCGATCATATAGTTATTATTGAAACATGCTAACAAGTTTCATCGTTAAATACGCCAATAAAAGAGTAAATAGTTCAATCCAGGACAAAAAACGTAAGTAGGTTGGTAATCTATAGCTTTTACCATTACTCTTGTTTAAAACTAGCTAATTCAGGTATACAAAATTAGGGGTGGCAATTCGAGTCGGGTTCGTGTTGGCGGGTTCGGGTTGGCAGGTTTGCGGGTCAGAAAACCCCAACCCGAACCTGACCCATTTAAATAATCGGGTCAGCTATGTCAACCCTAACCTGTTTACACATAACTCGAACCTGACCCATTTAACCCGTATATATACTTGGGTTGGTGGGTTAAATAGGTTACACGGGTTGAATAAGAGGTTAAACGGGTTTCGGGTTGACCCATTTAACACATTTTATGTATAAAGTTGGCACATTACACGGGTTAAACAGGTTAAATGGGTTTTTGAGTCGACCAATTTAACGCATTTAACACGTATAATAAAATATAAATAGTTTTTAATTTTAGAAAAAACTCTTAAACGGGTTGGCGGGTCGACCCGCTTAATTTATTCCAAACCCAAACCTAACCTGTTTAATAAACGGGTCAGATTTGTCGACCCAAACCCGACCCAAAATCTATTAGACTCAACCCGAAACGTATTAATTTTCGTGTCGGTTTCAGGTCGGGTTTCGTGTCGGGTCAGAAATTACCACCCCTATACAAAATTAACAACAAGTACACACACATAAATGCATAGAGAGTAATATATATAGTAGGGTTTAAGCTTTAAAATATACCTTCAATCACTTGACAAACAATTAAGTTGGGTAGAGTTCAATCGCCGCCGCAACGGTGGAGTTCAAGCTGTCGGAGACCGGCCGCGATGTGGTGGGTTTACGGTGGGACCCAGGAACCGAAGAACTAAAGAGGCTCACGTGCAAGTGCAGAGTCTCTCGTTAAATATTTAAGTAATAGTCCTTTTACTTATACTCTAATTCATATTAGGGGCAATTACATCTATATTTTTACTAGAGTTCAATATTACATCAATATCCTTCTCACTTTTGTAATTACGTCAACATCCTTCCCCGCTAACATTTTTTCTTCTTTTGTAAAAAGAGTTTGTTTTATTTCATTCTCAATGTTTTTTCCATTAAAGACACATAAGAAAATCAATAGGAAACTCTCCATTGACTTTACCTTTAATGAGTTTATATTCATATGGACCAAATGGAAACCACATAAGGCCATTAATTGTTGCAATATGCAGATTTGCATACTTTTAACCTCTAAACCATTTCTAACATTATTCATACAATACCTAATAGTTACTTATAGAAGTATATTTCTGTTAGGTTTATTTGTTATGATGATATGAGTGGTGCTTGACTACTTGTAAATCATCCATTTACCTTCTACGACTCTACGTGTGTTACCAAAATACCAGGTTGCTTCAATCTTGACTGAAACCCTTTCACGGGTTTAGGTTATCCTTTAAAAGCAAGTTAGACGAGATCAAACATCTATGCACCGACTTGATGTTTGCGACCTTATACTTTCTTTAAATAGTGAAACTACCTTTTTCTGCCCTTAATAAGAACACATGGAACAACATAAATTAAGTACTACGAAGACCAGAAGAGAATGAAATGAGATTAATATAAATCCACCTGAGATTGGAGGCGACCACCAAATATATGTTGAATAAGAGTGGTATGTTCAATAAGAGTGGTCTCCTGAGAGCTAGGATGAACAGCTTTTTCTCCGCCATATTCATCTAGGCAGACTGATTGCATGGTATCAATAGCAAACCTGGCATATGTAAAAGTTATGCAATCAATAATCAATGTCTCCATAAAAAGATTTGAAAATTGTGGAAGATGTAAGATTTGCTAGTTAATTTATCAGAAATGAAGCAATACCTCATGAACTTGTGTGCACCTCTGATTGCTTTCCCATGGAGCCAAGGCTCCACCAAGATTAGCGAATCGTACATAGAAGTTAAATGGGATAAAGCATGGGTACTTCGAAAAGCTCTTTCCACATGAGCTTGAATTTTCACACAAGGGAGCAACCAATCATTTCGCCGGCCTTAATAAACCAGAATCCATGAAAGTAAGATCACATCATGCCTTTTACATATGTCCTCCTATGGCCCTTGTCAAGTAAATAACCAGCAAGCGGTCGGGTGTATGTTAAACGTTGTAAAACTACATTGGCGAAGCAGCTGCCAAACAAAAAAAAACACCTTTACTACCAACAGCAAAACATAAACAGATGAATTCCACAAGCGTCATGAACATAAACCTGTTTCCACAATTCAGAAGCCCACAAGGAGGGAAGCCTTGTTGCTTCCGGTTGAAAAGCTCCAAAAATTCATTGTACGGAAAAAGGATCTGAAACAAAAAAGAATCAGCTGTATATTTTAGAAACCGTATATTTTAGACACGGGAAGTAAGTTCATTTTGTACAAGAAAACACAGACATCAATTTGGACCTTTTTTATCAGGGTAGAATTCCCAGTACAAGGAACTAGTGCAACTGAAGCGGAATTTCTCCTTCGTTGCAAACTAGATTTACTGGACAGCCGCAATTCATCACATTTTTCCTTAATGCCACAGTCGAACAACGAGATCTTGGCATGATCTGAAGCTGAAAAGATAGAATACAAAATTTTAAACCAAAACGAATACAACAACAAAGTAACAATAAGGGTCTGAAGCCTAATGGATTCAGAAACCAAAGAGTAGCATTATGAGCAGGTAGACCAATTAGACTTCATAGAAGCTTATAATAATAAAAGTCAATATCTCTCGCAGCAGGGATTATAGTATAACCAAGAAGTCTCGAATAACTATCTTCACGAGTTGAATCTTGCATCGACCATTGACATGCAAAAATATTTTGAATAGACAAAGTCGCTCATGGAGATCATAATTAATCTCGTAGAAAGTACCCTAAAGAAGATTTTAGATACCGCTAAACTCGTTTATCTTAGGCTCAGCCCCTAAATACACCATTAATGACAACTTGTGATGTTAATTTTGTACCAACCGCAGGAAATTAAATACGTTTGTAGAAATTAATAAGCTTTTTTTTGGGTAAATGGGATTACGCGATAAAATATATATAATCACAATAACCGTTTAAAGTACAATGGAAATGTTGGCAAGTACCACGTTATCCAGCTTTGTTATCAACACAAGCATTTAGGACCAATGTCACATAAGGCCCACACCAAAAGAAAGGCCAAACTTACAGGAATTTGTCGAAGACCGGGGTTCTTAGAAATGTGAGCTTACACGTGATCCAAAGCTAACAGAAAGGAACTAAAGATTAATTGGGTTATATCCTTCTAGAATTTCTAACATTATTCATACAATACCTAATAGTTACTTATAGAAGTATATTTCTGTTAGGTTTATTTGTTATGATGATATGAGTGGTGCTTGACTACTTGTAAATCATCCATTTACCTTCTACGACTCTACGTGTGTTACCAAAATACCAGGTTGCTTCAATCTTGACTGAAACCCTTTCACGGGTTTAGGTTATCCTTTAAAAGCAAGTTAGACGAGATCAAACATCTATGCACCGACTTGATGTTTGCGACCTTATACTTTCTTTAAATAGTGAAACTACCTTTTTCTGCCCTTAATAAGAACACATGGAAACAACAAAATAGTACTTACGAGACCAGAGAGAAATGAGAGACAATGAGATTAATATAAATCCACCTGAGATTGGAGGCGACCACCAAATATATGTTGAATAAGAGTGGTATGTTGAATAAGAGTGGTCTCCTGAGAGCTAGGATGAACAGCTTTTTCTCCGCCATATTCATCAAGGCAGACTGATTGCATGGTATCAATAGCAAACCTGGCATATGTAAAAGTTATGCAATCAATAATCAATGTCTCCATAAAAAAGATTTGAAAATTGTGGAAGATGTAAGATTTGCTAGTTAATTTATCAGAAATGAAGCAATACCTCATGAACTTGTGTGCATCCTCTTGCTTTCCATAGCCAAGGCTCCCACCAATATTAGCGAATCGTGACAAGATGTTAATTGGTGATAAAGCATGGTTACTTCGAAAGGCTCTTTCCACATGAGCTTGAAGTTCACACAGGGAGCACCAATCATTTCGCCGGCCTAATAAACCAGATCCATGAAAAGTAAGATTCACGCGTTTACATTGCCTCCTATGGCCCTTGTCAAGTAAATAACCAGCAAGCGGTCGAGTGTATGTTAAACATTGTAAAACTACATTGGCGAAGCAGTTGCCAAACAAAAAAACACCTTTACTACCAACAGCAAAACATAAACAGATGAATTCCACAAGCGTCATGAACATAAACCTGTTTCCACAATTCAGAAGCCCACAAGGAGGGAAGCCTTGTTGCTTCCGGTTGAAAAGCTCCAAAAATTCATTGTACGGAAAAAGGATCTGAAACAAAAAAGAATCAGCTGTATATTTTAGAAACCGTATATTTTAGACACCGGGAAGTAAGTTCATTTTGTACAAGAAAACACAGACATCAATTTGGACCTTTTTTATCAGGGTAGAATTCCCAGTACAAGGAACTAGTGCAACTGAAGCGGAATTTCTCCTTCGTTGCAAACTAGATTTACTGGACAGCCGCAATTCATCACATTTTTCCTTATGCCCATCGAACCAACGAGATCTTTGGCATGATTCTGAGCTGAAAGATAGAATACAAAATATTAAAACCAAAACGAATACAACACAAAGTAAAAAAAGGGTCTGAAGCCTTAATGGATTCAGAAACCAAAGAGTAGCATTATGAGCAGGTAGACCAATTAGACTTCATAGAAGCTTATAATAATAAAAGTCAATATCTCTCGCAGCAGGGATTATAGTATAACCAAGAAGTCTCGAATAACTATCTTCACGAGTTGAATCTTGCATCGACCATTGACATGCAAAAAGATTTTGAATAGACAAAGTCGCTCATGGAGATCATAATTAATCTCGTAGAAAGTACCCTAAAGAGATTTTTGATCCCTAACTCGTATTATCTATGGCTCAGCCCTAATACACCATTATGAACAACTTGTGAGTTAATTTTGTACCAACAGCAGGAAATAAAACAGTTTGTAGAAATTATCAAGCTTTTTTTTGGGTAAAGGGCCACAGAAACAGTTTAAGTACAATGGAATGTTGGCAGAGTACCACATTATCAAGCTTTGTTATCAAACACATGCATTTAGACCATTGCCGTAGGCCTCACCAAAAGAAAAGGCCAAACTTACAATGAATTTGTCGAGACGGGTTCTTAGAAAATGTGTCAAAAGTCAACAGCTAATAATAAAACCAAATATTCTTATAGTAAAAAGCATTTAAATTAGTTATTCTTCTCTATATCTTTCATCAAGTAGTTTATTACGCCTAATGTTTCAATTGCGTCCATTGCATTCGATGCGAGCATCATACTTTTTTGAAGTGATGTGACAACATTAAGGGGCCTCCTAGAACAACTTCACATCACAAATCCCGTTGCGTTTTTGCCATTGCACCACTCTGATGCGCGATGCGCTCGCAACGATGTGCGCAATTTGAAACCAAGAATTTAAGCTAATGGCCTATTGGTAAGGCACCTAAAACTGTTGGGGTTTTAACAACTATTGATCATATAAACACGAGTACACAATGGAAGACTTTAGATCACATATAGAACTTATAATTAACAAGATTAGAGATGTGTACCTTTTAGCAATAAACGTTACACCGGTCTTGAATATACGCATATGTATAACACCGCACGTAACCACGAGAATCAAAGTATGATTCCTCTAAGTTTACACACACAATACGTTCTTAGCAAACAATGAAGTATGCTAGTACTAATAGTGATAAGCAAACAATCACCACCGTTCTTGAATCAAATCAACACGTGAGCAAACCACCACAAGATGTGGTGTTCGACCACAAAACCAAAACCCTAATGGGTTGTTCGGTTCTTGAACACGGCACCAAAACCAAACCGAAACCCTTGTGGATTTCTTGAAGTCGCACGTACAAAGAGGAGAGAAAAGGAGAGATTTAGGGTTTTGATTTTCTTAAAACACACACAAATAATGAACCCCTAAGCCTCCTTGTATATCCCTTATAACTTGGAGTGCAAGAAACAAATCCCACCTCCTCTTAGATTTGTGTTTGTGGCCGACTAGAACAAGGAGGGGAAAACCGAGCCCTTCCTTTTTCTCGGTTTTGCATATTAGTCCTTCACGTTTACATTTAAACATTAAACTAATATAACTTGTAATTGTTTTAACTTAATCACTTAATATATTACATTTAATATATTAATTCATTGTTCTACATATTAACGTGTGCGTCCCCTTAGGCTCGAACAATATTCCGGACATACATTATTTAACGTGGCCACATTCCAACAGATCCCACTTGGACATGTGTAAATAATATAATAACATTGGTAAGCGTCTAGCAACACGCCAATGCTCCCAGAAATATCCGAGTGTGGTTTCACAAAGTCACGGATAAATGATTTATGAATTACAATCCCTTTGTTTCCGACACCGTGTTAAAAATGGATATGGATCAATGTCATTCCAAGATTTAACGATTCTGTTTCTCGTATATGTAACTAATCAAGATTACCAAAAATCAATGAGACATATCTTCATGAGTTTTTGGGTACGGCCATACACACATCTGATTAATTCTACGAGGGGCCCAGTGGCATCTTCTTCAACTATTGAATGAACAAATTCTATATTGAACCACAAGTGTCAAGTCATCATGCTTCAAAATCACTTCTGAAATAGCCTGTATTAGCTACCTTATTCAGGATAACTTAAACTAGATCAAGAAGGACCATCCACATATGCAAGACCCACTTGCATCTCAAGTCTAAGGATTTAGTAAATAAAATCACTTTACAAGAATTACTTAATGACGCCGATCCATAAAGTAATATTCTTGTTAGTTGGGGAAATCCAATATCTCATCATATGAATATCATGTGAGTTTGGTGGACTCATCCTTTATATCTACGATATCACCAATCACTCAGATTTTGTCATAGTTTAACAATATTCCCATATTGTTAATCGACAACGGATTAATTTAGAATAATAATCAAACATTATTCATGGATTTAAACATGCAAATATAGGACACAATTTAAAATAGAAATAACAAAACTACCAAGTATCATTATCATAAAATAAATTGTTCAAACATCCCTGATCCAAATACTAAACACAGATCTACATGAAACTACTAGCTAAACGAAGTCCCATGCCCCTGTCATGTTGAGTAAGTTTTCCTCTAGGTAAAGCCTTCGTGAAAGGATAAGCTAGATTGTCATCTGTGTGAACTTTAAGAAGATCTATCTCGCCCAGTTCAATACACTCGCGAACATAGTGATATCTTCTATGATAGTGTCTGGCGCCTTTCTGAACCCCCGGTTCGTTAGAAATAAGAAGTGCAACAGAATTATCGCAGTAATAGGCTCGTTTATTGTTGGTACTATACCAAGCCCTGAAATAAACTTCCTGATCCAAATAGCTTCCATTGCAGCTTCTGAAGCAGCAATATACTCAGCTTCTATAGCAGACATTGCAGTAGTACTTTGCTTGGAGCTCTTCCAGTCCACCGCGCCTCCGTTCAGAAAGAAAACATATCCTGTCTGAGATTTGATGTCGTCTCTATCAGTCTCAAATCCAGCATCACAGTAGCAATCAACTCTAAGTTCAGCTTCGGATTTATCACCATAAACAAAAAACATATCTTTAGTATTTCTTAAATACTTAAGAATATTTTTCACAGCAGTCCAGTGAGGTTCACCGAGATCTGTTGAAACCACCTGGCTTGTACTATTTTGCCGCAAACCGCGACATCAGGTCTAGTGCACCTCACTGCATTACATTAATGGAACACACCGAAGCAATAAGGACATTCTTGCATACGCTTCACCTCTCCGGGTGTTGTAGCACCTTGAGTTTTATTTAAGTCAAGTCTTTCTTGCATGGGGATATTACCACGTTTAGGATTATCCATTCTATATCTCTTTAAGATCTTATCCATGTAAGCATTTTGACTAAGTCCAATTAATCGCTTCGATCTATCCCTGTAGATTTTGATTCCAAGAATAAATGCTGCTTTCCTCAAATCTTTCATAGCAAAACACCTTCCAAGATATTCTTTTACACTTTGTAAACTTGAAATGTGATTTTCCATGATGATTATGTCATCGACATACAAGATGAGGAATGTAACATTACTCCCACTAGCCTTTTGATATACACATGGCTCATCAAGATTTTGAGTAAATCCAAACCTTTTGATTTCCCCATCAAATCTTTTATTCCAGCTTCTTGATGTTTGCTTAAGTCCATAAATGGATCTTTTTAGCTTACATACTTTCCTGGGATGATTAGGATCAACAAAACCTTCAGGTTGTACCTTATAAATGTCTCATCAAGATAACCATTTAAGAAGGCAGTTTTGACATCCATTTGCCATATCTCATAATTATAATACGCCGCTATAGATATGTAAATTCTAATAGCTCTAATGTCAGCCACGGGTGAGAACGTTTCTTCATAATCAACCATATAGGTTTGAGACCCTTTGCTACAAGACGAGCTTTATAGACGTGTACAACGCCATCCATGTCGGTCTTTTTCTTATAAAGCCACTTACTCCCAACGTGTTTTTACAATTAGGAAGAAGATCGACCAAGACCTATACCATATTATCTATCATGGATTGCATTTCCGCATTCATAACATCGACCCACTTTTTAGACTTTGGATCTAACATAGCAGCCTTATAGCTAGTGAGTTCATTAAGATCCCCTAGACTATGCTCCTCCACTTCTACATTTAGATATAAGCGTGTTGGAGCTCGATGTGTCCTTTCGGACCTACGAATCGGAATCACTTCCTTTTGAGGTGGTTCAAAACCTTCAACCTCTGCAGGAATTTCGCTAGTGATTTCAGAAGGTGATGTATCTTCATCTTGAATTTCTTCAAGTTCTACGGCCCTCCCACTGACTTCTTGAGATATAAGATTTTTCTCAAAGAACTCAGCATACCTCGCAACAACTATTTTGTTTTCAGGTGGGAAGTAGAAATAGTAACCCATTGTTTTCCTTTAGGTAACCAATGAAAATACACTTAACAGATCTTTGTTGAAGTTTGTCAGGCGTATCCCGCTTCACAACGCCTCCACAGAAAAATCCCCCAAACCTGAAGTAAGACAAGTTGGAACTTTTCATGCCATAGTTCATATGGTGTCTTGTCAACCTTCTTAGTTGGAACCATATTGAGAATGCGTGTTGCAGACTCTAGAGCATAATCCCAAAAGGATAACGGCAGAGTTATAAGATTCATCATAGATCGAACCATGTCCAACAAAGTAGGGCTAATTCTCCTTCATCAGAAAAACTCCGCCATTGTGTTGTGTGTGTATGGAGAGTAGAGCTGTTGAACAATTCCAAAAGCATTAAGATAATCATTAAACTCTTGGCTTATGTAATCACCACCAACAGATCGATCGTAAGCCTAATGGTTTTACCCAGATTTGATTTTCGACTTCATTTTTTAAAACACTGACTTTTCAAAGACTTCATGTTTATGCTTAAGTAAATAAAAATAACCATAACGACTATAATCATCCATGAATGTAATGAAGTAGCTAGCTCCTTGTCTTGACACATGTCTAAATGGACCACATATGTCAGTATGTATAATTCCAAGAAGATCACTTGCCCTTTCGTTTATGATGAAAGGGTTTTCCTTGACATCTTTGCTGAATAAAACAAGATAAGCATTTGATCACAAAGATTCTCACCCCATGGACTTTAAAAGTCTAGTACATGTTGAAACTTCTCAATACGTTTCTTGCTTATATGAGCAAGACGACAGTGCCATAGATAAGTAGAGTCCAAGTTGCGCTTGACCCTCTTGTTGCTAACCGAATACATAGAATTAACATTTGGAACAAGATTATGCATATCAATTTCTTAAATACCATTACTAGGAATAACATTAAAGTAAACAACATTGTTCTTAGAAACTGAAATACCAAAATCCGTAAAACACTGGACAAATCCATTTTCAATCAAACGATGAACTGAAACAACACATCTAGTTATAGTAGGTGCATAATGACATTTATCTAAACAAATAACTAAGCCATTAGGTAATGTTAAGTCAAAACTTCCAATAGCCTCCACTTGTGCATGAACTCCATTGCCCACATACAAGTAAAGTGCTCCTTGTTTCAGCTTTTTCTTCATCCTAAACCCCTGTGTGTTACAAATATAAGTACCACAACCAGTGTCATACACCCAGGATTTGTTAGGAAAAGAAAATAATTCTATCATGAAGATACCTTGCAGAACTGACAGAGTCAACTTGCTTCTTTCTTCAACCAACTCAGCAAGGTAAACATGAAATTCCCTTTCCATGACGCAACTCCTTAGAATAGTGGCAGGCGTCAACTGTAGCTGCTGCACTTAAGGCAGAAGTTAGGGTTTCTAGGCTTAGGATAATAACATGTTTTATATCTTTCCCCTTGCCTTGAAAAGAGATTAACGCCTTCAGCCCTTATAGCCTTAAGCGATTTCTTATTGGCTTGTCTAGATCTACCACCGTTGAATGTCAATACTTGTGGTGTAGTAGCCTTTTTAGGTAAACCTTTTCATACTCAATAAGCAGAGCATGTAGTTTCACCAATTGTCTTCCCCATGTTATGCATATTGTAATTTCTCACAAATCCAGCAAAATCATTAGTAAGGCCATTCATGATTAAGCCAACACTAACATCTTGTGGTAGCACATAACCGAGATGCTCCAGTTGTTCAAACATATAGCTTCTCATTTAATAACATATGCAACAACTGGTTTACCCTCTTCTTTTTTGCAAGCATGGAATGTTTGGATCAGATCAAATCTCTCCACTCCAGCTTGTTTCTTAAACATGGTTCTTAGCTCATGAAGCATCTCATAAGGAGAAAAAATTTCAAACTATCTATGTAGTTCAGGAGTCATACTCCCGAGCATGAGACAAGGGGGTAAATGCTGTTCAATGTTGTTCAATGACATGCATTTTCTTCTCAACTCTCAAGACTAACTTAAGTTGACGAAACCAGTCATTGAAATTTGTACCAGAACGTTTCTCTTTCAAACATCGACATGAAACGAATGATTTTTATTTTTGAATCAGCTGTGCCATCTACAAAACCATAAAAGTTCAAGAATTTAGTATTTTTTATAATACTCTTTGAAGAAAATTAACTACCCATGTTTAATTAAATAAACAATTAATTTTCTAAGGTTAGAAACCAACTTGACATACCCCCACCACATCAGTTGATCTGCTAGTGATGGTGTATTCAAAAGGTAATTGACGATCAATAATTGCCATAACTATTAAACTACGAGCTATAATAAACAGTAAAATACACGGGGTGACCGAGTCTTTTTCTAATATCTAACAAAAAGGCCAAACTTACAATGAATTTGTCGAGACGGGTTCTTAGAAAATGGTGTGACTTCACACGTGGATCCAAAGCTAACAGAAAGGAACTAAAGATTAATTGGGTTATATCCTTCTAGAAATTTTTTATTTTTTATTTGAAAGGCAATAATTCATTACTAGAAACAAAACAACACAATACAAACAACGGCAGCCACCAGTTAACCAGATGTTAAAAGCAAGGGTCCCGAAAGAAAAGGAAAACAATACCAGACTATAGATGCACTACAAGGACTAAACAGACACCACCACTACCCAAGAACTGAGCACAGCAAGAAGAATCAGATACACCTAAACAAATAAACAGACCCGAACACATCCTCAACCAAACAATGATGTAGACCACCATCAGGCAACCACACCACAGAAATAACAAAAAATGCAGACCTGGAGAGACGCACGACACTTCTCCAAGAAAAGACAGAAACATTAGATCCTACATTTTGACGGATCTGAAAACCAAAGCTGACAATCCATCACATTTTTTTTTCGGCCTTTTCACTATCCACTCGAAACTCTTACGTTAGATATCTTGAAGGTAAGGAAGTGTATTTGGTGTATTTACGGACCGCATGTGGGTAGTCAAAAGGCGTCCCTTTCTAGAAATAGTTTTCAGTTTTCACTAGTAAATTTCATTCTCATTCCAACAAAACTAACAGAATTTGCATTCATTCTATGAGCATCGCCCAACCGTAACCCACACAAAGAATCCACAACTAATGTTTTGAGGTCACAAAGAAATAATAATCCTAAATTAATTATTCACATTTCCATAAATCTTGCCAGGGTCAAGTGTACTTGAAAATAGGTATTTGAAAATATATTATCGTCTGGGGCATTTAACTTTTCGGCTATAGCTATTAAGCTCTTGGTTTTAAATTGTGTGTTTCGATTCGTTGCGTTGAGGGTTGAAAATGCCAATGCGTGATGCTATTGCGAGCGCATCATGGACGCACGACGCTAGGTAACAAAAGAACTTAAAAATAGTTTAAATCGATTCATTCTACAGCTCGATGCTTAAACATAAAAAAAGTCACTTATATATTGATACTAATAGTATGCTTAAACATCAAATAAGTCACTTACATATTTCTAGCGAGCATCGACAGTGTCAAAAGTCAACGGCTAATAGTAAAACCAAATATTCTTAAAGTAAAAAGCATTTAAATTAGTTATTCTTCTCTATGTCTTTCATCAAGTAGTTTATTAGGCCTAAAGTTTCAATTGCGTCCATTGCATTCGATGCGAGCATCACACTTTTTTGAAGTGATGTGACAGCATTAAGGGGCCTCCTGGAACTACTTCACATCACAAATCCTGTTGCGTTTTTGCCATCACGCCACTCTGATGCGCGATGCGCTCGCAACGATGTGCGCAATTTGAAACCAAGAATTTAAGCTAATGGCCTATTGGTAAGGCACCTAACCTCGGGTTAAAACTGTTGGGGTTTTAACAACTATTGATCATATAAACACGAGTACACAACGGAAGACTTTAGATCACGTATAGAACTTATAATTAACAAGATTAGAGATGTGTACCTTTTAGCAATAAACGTTACACCGGTCTTGAATATACGCGTATGTATAACACCACACGTAACCACGAGAATCAAAGTATGATTCCTCTAAGTTTACACACACAATACGTTCTTAGCAAACAATGAAGTATGCTAGTACTAATAGTGATAAGCAAACAATCACCACTGTTCTTGAATCAATCAACACGTGAGCAAACCACCACAAGATGTGGTGTTCGACCACAAAACCGAAACCCTAATGGGTTGTTCGGTTCTTGAACACGGCACCAAAACCAAACCGAAACCCTTGTGGGTTTCTTGAAGTCGCACGCACAAAGAGGAGAGACAAGGAGAGATTTAGGGTTTTGATTTTCTTAAAACACACACAAATAATGAACCCCTAAGCCTCCTTGTATAGCCCTTATAACTTGGAGTGCAAGAAACAAATCCCACCTCCTCTTGGATTTGTGTTCATGGCCGACTAGAACAAGGAGGGGAAAACCGAGCCCTTCTTTTTTCTCGGTTTTGCATATTAGTCCTTCACGTTTACATTTAAACATTAAACTAATATAACTTGTAAGTGTTTTAACTTAATCACTTAATATATTACATTTAATATATTAATTCATTGTTCTACATATTAACGTGTGCGCCCCCTTAGGCTCGAACAATATTCCGGACATACATTATTTAACGTGGCCACATTCATAACGTTCCAACTGGAATGTTGTAAATAATTATATTAACATTGGTAAGCGTATAGCAACACGTCAATCCTCCCAGAAATATCCGAGTGTGGTTTCACAAAGTCACGGATAAATGATTTATGAATTACAATCCCTTTGTTTCCGACACCGTGTTAAAAATGGATATGGATCAATGTCATTCCAAGATTTAACGATTATGTTTCTCGTATATGTAACTAATCAAGATTACCAAAAATCATTGTGTACATTCTTCTTATGAGTTTTTGGGTATGGGCCACTTTACACACATCTGCCATTAATTCTACATGGGGCCCAGTGGCTCTTGTCAACTATTGAATAAACAAATTCTTTATTGAACCACAAGTATTAAGTCATCATGCTTCAAAATCACTTCTGAAATAGCCCGTATTAGCTACCTTATTCAGGATAACTTAAACTAGATCAAGAAGGACCATCCACATATGCATGGGACCCACTTGCAATCTATGTCTAAGGATTTAGTAAATTAAAAATACTTATAAGATTTACATAATGACGCGATCCATAAAGTAATATTCTTGTTAGTTGGGGAAATCCAATATCTCATCTTATGAATATCATGTGAGTTTGGTGAACTCATCCTTTATATCTACGATATCACCAATCACTTAGATTTTGTCTTAGTTTAACAATATTCTCATATTGTTAATCAACAACGGATTAATTTAGAATAATAATCAAACAATATTTATAGATTTAAACATGCAAATATAGGACACAATTTAAAATAGAAATAACAAAAATACCAAGTATCATTATCATAAAATAAATTGTTCAAACATCCCTTATCCAAATACTAAACACAGATCTACATGAAACTACTAGCTAAACGAAGTCCCATGCCCCTGTCATGTTGAGTAAGCTTTCCTCTAGGTAAAGCCTTCGTGAAAGGATAAGCTAGATTGTCATCTGTGTGAACTTTAAGAAGATCTATCTCGCCCAGTTCAATACACTCGCGAACATAGTGATATCTTCTATGATAGTGTCTGGCGCCTTTCTGAACCCCCGGTTCGTTAGAAATAAGAAGTGCAACAGAATTATCGCAGTAATAGGCTCGTTTATTGTTGGTACTATACCAAGCCCTGAAATAAACTTCCTGATCCAAATAGCTTCCATTGCAGCTTCTGAAGCAGCAATATACTCAGCTTCTGTAGCAGACATTGCAATAGTACTTTGCTTGGAGCTCTTCCAGTCCACCGTGCCTCCGTTCAGAACGAAAACATATCATGTTTGAGATTTGATGTCGTCTCTATCAGTCTCAAATCCAGCATCGCAGTAGCAATCAACTCTAAGTTCAGCTTCCGGATTTCCACCATAAACCAAAAACATATCTTTAGTATTTCTTAAATACTTAAGAATATTTTTCACAATAGTCCAGTGAGGTTCACCAGGATTCTGTTGAAACCGGCTTGTAATATTTTGCGCGAACGCAACATCAGGTCTAGTGCATCTCACCGCATACATAATGGAACCTACAGCCGAAGCATAAGGTACATTCTGCATACGCTTCACCTCTCCGGGTGTTGTAGCACCTTGAGTTTTATTTAAGTCAAGTCTTTCTTGCATGGGGATAATACAAGTTTTCGGGATTTCCATTCTTATCTATTTATGATTCTTATTTCACATGTAAGGCATTTGTCTAAGTCGAATTGATACGCTTCGATCTTTCCCTGTAGATTTTGATTCATGTATAATTGCTGCTTCCCAAATATTTCATAGCAAAAACAACTTCACAAGATATCTTTTACACTTTGTAATCTTGGAATGTGATTCCCAGGATGATTTATGTCATCGACTTACAAGTTGAGAGAATGTAAAATTAATCCAACTTGCCTGTTGTCTATACTCTAATGGCTCATCAAGATTTTGTGTAAAGTCAACCTTTTGATTTACCCTCATCAAATCTTTTATTCATTTTTTGATGCTTGCTTAAGTCCATAAATGGATCTTTTTAGTTACATACTTCATGGGATGATTAGGATCAACACAACCTTCAGGTTGTAAACCATATATACTGTTCTCATCAAGAAAACCATTTAAGAAGGCAGTTTTGACATCCATTTTCCATATCTCATAATCATAGTACGCCGCTATTGATATGAGAATTCTAATAGCTTTAATGTCAGCCACGGGTGAGAACGTTTCTTCATAATCAACCATATAGGTTTGAGTATAACCCTTTGCTACAAGACGAGCTTTATAGACGTATACAACGCCATCCATGTCGATCTTTTTCTTATAAAGCCACTTACTCCTAACAATTTTACAATTAGGAGGAAGATCGACCAAGACCCATACCATATTATCTATCATGGATTGCATTTCCGCATTCATAGCATCGACCCACTTTTTAGACTCTGGATCTAACATAGCAGCCTTATAGCTATTGGGTTTATTAAGATCCCCTAGACTATGCTCCTCCACTTCTACATTTAGACATAAGCGTGTTGGAGCTTGATGTGTCCTTTCGGACCTACGAATCGTAATCACTTCCTCTTGAGGTGGTTCAAAACCTTTAACCTCTACAGGAATTTTGCTAGTAATTTCAGAAGGTGATGCATCTTCACCTTGAATTTCTTCAAGTTGTACGGTCCTCCCACTGATTTCTTGAGATATGAGACTTTTCTCAAGGAACTCAGCATACCTCGCAACAACTATTTTGTTTTCAGGTAGAAAGTAGAAATAGTAACCCATTGTTTCCTTTGGGTAACCAATGAAAATACACTTAACAGATCTTTGTTGAAGTTTGTCAGGCGTATCTCGCTTCACAAGCGCCTCACATCCCCAGACCTTTAAGTAAGACAAGTTTAGAACTTTTCCATGCCATAGTTCATATGGTGTCTTGTCAACCTTCTTAGTTGGAACCATATTGAGAATGCGTGTTGCAGACTCAAGAGCATAATCCCAAAAGGATAACGGCAGAGTTGTAAGATTCATCATAGATCGAACCATGTCCAAAAAAGTACGATTTCTCCTCTCAGACACGCCATTATGTTGTGGTGTGTATGGAGGAGTAAGCTGTTGAACTATTCCACAAGCTTTAAGATAATCTTTAAACTCTTGGCTTATGTATTCACCACCACGATCTGATCGTAGAGCCTTAATGGTTTTACCGAGTTGATTTTCGACTTCATTTTTAAACACCTTGAATGTTTCAAAGACTTCATGTTTATGCTTAAGTAAATAAAAATAACCATAACGACTATAATCATCCATGAATGTAATGAAGTAGCTAGCACCTTGTCTTGACAATGTCTAAGTGGTACCAAATAGTCAGTATGTTATTTCCACATAGATCACTTGCCCTTTCGTTTCGATGAGGGAAAGGGTTTTCCTTTTGTCATCTTTGCCTGATATAAACATAGATAGATTGATCACATAAAGAATTCATCATCCATAGACTTTAAAAGTCCATCATGTTGTAACTTCTCAATACGTTTCTTGCTTATATGAGCAAGACGACAGTGCCATAGATAAGTAGAGTCCAAGTTGCGCTTGACCCTCTTGTTGCTAACCGAATACATAGAATTAACATTTGGAACAAGATTATGCATATCAATTTCATAAATACCATTACTAGGAATAACATTAAAGTAAACAACATTGTTCTTAGAAACTGAAATACCAAAATTCGTAAAACACTGGACAAATCCATTTTCAACCAAACGATGAACTGAAACAACACCTCTAGTTATAGTAGGTGCATAATGACAATTATCTAAACAAATAACTAAGCCATTAGGTAAGGTTAAGTCAAAACTTCCAATAGCCTCCACTTGTGCACGAACTCCATTGCTCATGTACAAGTAAAGTGCTCCTTGTTTCAGCTTCTTCTTCATCCTAAACCCTTGTTTTGTGTTACAAATGTGAGTACCACAACCAGTGTCATACACCCAGGATTTGTTAGGAAAAGAAAATAATTCTATCATGAAGATACCTGAAGAACTGGTAGAGCCAACTTTCTTCTTTTTCTTCAACAACTCAACAAGGTAAACAGGACAATTCCTTTTCCAATGACCCACCTCCTTGCAATAGTGGCAGGCGTCATCCTTAGCTGGGTGCTCCTTAGCAGAAGGTTTAGGGTTTCTAGGCTTAGGGATAATAACTTGTTTATCCTTTCCCTTGCCCTTAGAGTTACCCTTGCCTTTATGTTAGCCTCAAAATATTGAGCCAAACAGGAAGTTCGTTCATTACGTGTACGAGTCTCGGTCATTTAATTAGTTAATGTTGTAATAGTATAATATCGGGAATCGGGCTCGATAGTTAATTTAATATTTGTTATATGTTTCGGGTTTAATCTAAGCAAACCTGAGCCCGGGGTCCTAGTCAAATATTCCCGCACATTTACTTTTAAGTGGCGGGAAGAGTTTAATATACCTTTTCCTCTTTGGAAAAGGTAAGCAAGAGTTCACTTTAATATATCTTTCTCATTTCCTTTTCTATATTCTCTCTCAACTCTCTCTCTTGTTTCTCTCTCTAAAACCTTCATTTCTTCTTCTCTTTTCTTCTTTGATTTGTGGTTTGTTATATGTTATGAAGTGATTATTGGGATCCTACAATTGGCTTAAATCAGAAGCTTCAGGTTGATTTGTGTATGATTCTTGTGGCTAAACAAGATCAAATTCGTGAGTTAGTAAGTGACTTTATTTGTTCTTGGTTCAAAAAGTCTAACCCGGATTTTTGTGCTTAGATGTGTTTATGCTTATGTGTTTAAGCAAGATCTAGGCATAAGGTAACTAGTTGTGCAAGAAAAATCAAGGTACAAGGTCAAAAAGGGTGTGTTTTAGGTGATTTTGTTGAAAAAATACGTGTTTTCAGACGGCGAGTTACTAAGTCACGGCGGTTTGGTGAATTTCATCTTAGGCAGCGAGTTGCAAGAAATAGCAGCGGTTTGAGTATTTAATTGACACGGCGGTTTGGTCAAAATTTCAAGGCGGTTTGCTCAACACCTAACGCAGCGGTTTGATTTAAAAAAAAAGTTGAGTAATATGTAATTTTTTATATAGCCTTTCTAACTTATTTTTACATCAAATTCAAATTTTGGTAATAGGGTAAAAAAATTTCGGTCGACACCTTTTTAGCGACACTTTTTGGCGGGAAAAATTAAGTAAAATATAATTTTTTTCTATAGCCTTTTTAGCTTATTTTTACACCAAATTTAGATTTTGGTAATAAGGTAAAAAAAATTCATAATCCAACTGCGCCGAATTCCAAACAAATCATCAAACCATAAGCCAAAACCAAAACCATCAACAAGGACTTAAACTGCATTAATCATACAAGAAACAAACCTCAACAACAATCGATTATTCATTCACGGTTTTCTATTGATTTTGTAAAATCCCGTTAAACTCTTTATCGGTTTTAATCATAGACTTGTAAAATCCCGTGATCGTTAATTGTATTCAAAACCACAACTTCAATCACATCATATCCACTTAAGATCCAACAACTTTCACACTTCATAATTCATAACCATTCATTCATCATGTCTACTCCAGTCAATACATCCTCAACAGATAGTCAAATGCACAACAATATCATGGCAGCTGGTTCAAAAGATCGTCCACCAATGCTTGGACCAGGAAGATATTCACAATGGAGATCACGTTTTCTACGGTACATTGACACGAAACCAAATGGTGAGGGACTGAGAAAAAGCATACTATCTGGTCCCTACGTGCCATCTACTGTACTAGTTCAAGCTGTTGCTGCAACGGAAGGTAATCCTGCAATACAACAATTGAAACAGTATTGAACATGACTCCAGAGAACAAAGAACACTTTCTGTCTAAAAAAGAAGCAATTTTCTTGCTTTTAACTGGTATTGGAGATGATATCTATTCCACTGTTGATGCTTGTAAAACAGCGAATGAGATATGGATAGCCATTGAAAGGCTACAACAGGGTGAATCATTGAACGTACAAGATGTAAAGACCAATCTGTTCTGGGAATTTGGGAAGTTTACTTCTCGAGATGGAGAATCAATAGAGTCGTATTACTCACGGTTTTGTAAACTGATGAATGAATTGATAAGGAACAACTTGCAAGTTACTACAATGCAAGTGAATGTTCAATTTCTTCAACAACTCATATCACACACTTTTTGACATTCTGAAGCAGATGCAAAATGAAGTTAATGATATCCGTGCTGAGAGAATTGCCAAAAGTGCAAATCCATTAGCACTTCTTGCAGATGCTGAACCATACTCAGATAATTACTATCAAACACCAAAACCTCAGAGAACAAATACAACATCATCTTTTACAAGACCAAGTGCATCTACCAGACACAAAGGTAAAGAGATTGCCAAACCAGTTACACCTAATCTGAGTCAGTATCTAAAGAAGACAGTGATCCTGAACAAGCTCAGAGGGATAAGGAAATGCAAAAGAATTTGGCACTCCTTGCAAAGTATTTCAAAAGGCTCTACAAACCTACCAACAACAACCTTCGAACTTCTTCAAACTCCAGGAACAAGACTGAAGATACCACACCAAGGTATAACAACGACAATCAGTCAGGGCAGTTTGGGAATCAAAGGACAATGACAGTTGCTGGGGCTAGGGAAACTGTAGGCAGTCCGGTAGTGCAACAGAATGGGATACAGTGCTTTAATTGCAAAGGATTTGGCCACTATGCAAAGGAATGCAGGAAGCCAAAGCGTGTTAAAGACTACTCGTATCATAAGGAAAAGATGATGATGTGCAAACAAGCTGAACAAGGTGTTCCACTGCAAGCTGAGCAAGCTGATTGGCTAGCGGACACGGATGAAGAGATTGATGAACAGGAATTGGAAGCACATTACAGTTTCATGGCAAAGATTCAGGAGGTCTTACCTAAAGAATCCAGTTCTACTGATTAGCCATTGGAACAGGTATAAAACAATGATGAAAATAATGTGT
This sequence comes from Tanacetum coccineum, assembly GCA_026074375.1. NCBI lineage: Eukaryota > Viridiplantae > Streptophyta > Magnoliopsida > Asterales > Asteraceae > Tanacetum > Tanacetum coccineum. The sequence continues at coordinate 30,305 of BQNB010070157.1, forward strand.
TTGCCAAGGAAAGATGACATTCTGAGCAACCTGAATTCATTAATGACACATATGTTTCAGAGAAGGATGATAGCAATGTCACTCCTGATTCATCAAATATATGTAATAATGATAATCAGGTTGACCAAAATGCTGCAGAATGTGTTGATGAGCGTGTTATGCTTGCTAATTTAATTGCAAATTTAACTCTTGATACTGAGGAAAATAAAACGATTTTAAAGCAATTAAAGAAAGCAAACGCATCATTGATTCAAGAACTACTAGTTGTCGGGATAGTTGTCTGATTGCACTTCAGAACAAACATAATGAGTTTGAGAAGTACAAAGCCTTTAATGACCGGATGATTGATTATGACATTCTTCAAACAAAGTTAAATGAAACTCTAGAACTATTAGCTCGTAAAGATATTGACATAAAAGAAGGTTTAAAAACTAAAGCCTATGAAATTTCAGTTATCAATCAGAAACACGGTGAGTTAGTCAAAAAGAGTCTTTTAACTAAGTCGCAATTTGAAGGTCAACTCAAAGAGAAAAGTAAGGTCATTTCGGATTTAAAGGTTAAGGAAGGAAGAGATATTGACAAAATGATTGAAATGGACAAACAAATTAAGTTTTTGAATGAAATTCTTTATAAACGCATTCAATCAATTCAAACCATTCATATGTTTGCACCCAAATGCGCAACATATAATGGTAGATCAACCTTTGCTAATCCTAAGTACCTCAAGATAGCTCAATCTGAAAAACCATGTTTGTATGAGATCCTATATGATACTTCTGATCCTGCAAACAGATTTCGCCCCAATAGGGAAGACATATGTTGAAAATCGATCTAGCTCATCTAGGATATCATAACCATGATCCAGCGGAATAACAAATAAAACAATCATAGTTAAGGCTTACAAACAATGTAAAGAACAAATGAAAAACAACTCAATTTGCAAAAGAAAATGGATTCAGCAAAAATGTAATTCGAAAAGAACGTGAAAAATATCATGAAAATACAGGATTATGAAACTCAAATGCAAGACAAGAACATAAGCCATCAGTGAGTAAAAGAAACTCATTGAGAAATGGCAAATGAAAGTCTGTAGAAAAATAAAAACTCAGTTGATAAACATCCGTTTGTTCGACAACCAAATGCTCAACCGGATTCCAAAACCAATCAGTTTAGGAAAACCGACTCCTTTTCAAATTCTCCTGAAATGAGAAGTTTTCAAACGAAACAGTCGGTTAATAAAACTAATGTGTCGGATGGTTTGTTTAAACAAGTCACTCAACAAATTTGCCTCAGAATAGAAAACAAGCAGAAATACACTCGAATATGCTTAAACCATGAATGTATAGAATTGCCACTACCAACAACAAAAAATAGAGAACCGTAGTTTGCCTCATGCTTCTAGGAATACTAATCCTCACGTGTCTAAATCTTCAGGAGTAAATCACACTACTAGTGTTACTGACCACAGCTTAAGTCTATTAAGTTAAAGATAAGGTCCATGCAAACAATACGATCAATGAAGTTTAAAAGAAGGAAGTAGAAGCCCATCATAGAATTTCTAGTAATTCTAAGAAAACAAAAGTCTGTAACGGCGTGAAATTGACAGGTGTTAAATTCCATACATCAAATGTAATGTTGTCTTGTGCTGAATGTTGGAAAAATGTGTGTTAATTCTATCAATGATGCCTTGTGTTTCTAGATACTTGAATGACGTGAACGCTAGAACTAAGAAGCCTAAGGTAGTGCCTATTAGTGCTAGTAAACCCAAGAGAAAAGCGAACAAATCTGGTGCAACACCCCATAAGAAAACAGTTGCATCAGATACCACTAATCAGAAATCTAAGAGTTACTATAAGGAGTTGTATGAGAATACAAATCAGGAATGGAAATGGTGGATAGCTAAGAAATGTCCATCAGGATATAAATGGACACAAAAGCCACATAGGACCAAAAAGATATGGATGCCGAAAATCAGGAAAGAGAATGTATCAACAAGTATTAGTCCCACTATAGACATTGTCTCTAGGATTACTAATTTCTTGAAGATATCAAATTCCTTAGGATCCAATTTGTCCAATGTTCCATGGTCCTCTAATTCTCTTGCAGATTGTACAACTCATCGTATTCATTGTTGACTCTGGATGCACAAAGCACATGACGGGCAATCTCAAGCTGTTGTGTAATTTTGTGGAGAAGTTTATGGGTACTGTTCATTTTGGAAATGATCAATTGGCTCCAATGATAAGGTCATGCCAAACAATAGTCATGTGAAGTTTCAAAAGAAGGAAGTAGAAGACCATCATAGGATTTTTAGTATTTATAAGAAAACAAAGTCTTTAGGGAAACGATTTGGAGGTTGGTTTCAGGAAATCTACTTGTTTTGTGAGAGATCTTCAGGGAAACGATTTACTAACTGGTAGTCGTGGATCTGATCTCTACAAAATATCTCTTCAAGAAACAACTTCATCAACTCCAATCTGTTTCATGGCTAAAGCTTCACCAATTCAAGCATGGTTATGGCATCGAAGACTTTTTTTACGTCTTAACTTCGATTACATCACCTTACTCTTAAAGAAAGACATTGTGACAGGCTTACCTAAGTTGAAATATGTGAAGGATCAACTTTGTTTGTCTTGTGAAATGAGTAAAGCAAAAAGAAGCTCATTTAAGTTAAAAGCTGTTCCAAGTTCCAAAGGAAGGCTGAATTTGCTTCACATGGACTTATGTGGTCCAATGCGGGTTGCAAGCATAAATGGGAAGAAATATATTCTGGTGATTGTTGATGACTATTCAAGATACACTTGGACTCTGTTGGGACAAATTAAAAACGACTAAGTGTTGTTTCTGCTGTTAGACATGTTCGTTTCTGCTGATAGCACTAAGTCGTTCCTGCTGACAGTTTAAATAGCATTCCTGCTGAT
>BQNB010070158.1:0-33224 GCA_026074375.1 Tanacetum coccineum
CAAAGACCATCGGGATTGCTGGTACAACCCGAGATACCTTAATGGAAGTGGGACAATATCACTATGGATTTTGTCACAAAGCTTCGGTTATGACACCATTTGGGTGATTGTTGACCGACTTACTAAGTTTGCAATCTTTACGCTAATGAGAGAAACTGATTTCATGGAGAAATTGGCGAGAATGTACCTGAAGGAGGTAGTCACGAGGCATGGGATACCTGTCTCAATCATTTGTGATTGTGACCCTAGGTTCGCATCGAATTTCTGGAGATCACTTCAGAAGGCCTTGGGTACTAACTTGGATATGAGTACTGCGTACCATCTATAAACCGACGGACAAAGCGAGAGAACTATCCAAACTCTCAAGGATATGCTACGTGCTTGTGTGATCGAATTTGGAAATTGTTGGGTTAAACATTTACCATTAGTCGAGTTTTCATATAATAATAGTTATCACGCTAGCATCAAGGCTGCATCGTTTGAGGCGCTATACGGTCGAAAGTGTCGTTTACTTGTTTGTTGGGCCGAGGTTGAACAAGTTCAACTCGCCGGTCCAGAAATAGTACAAGAGACAACAAAGAAGGTCATTTAAATCAAACAAAGGATGCAAGCCGCCCATGACCGACAAAAGAGTTACGCTAATTTAAAGCGTAAGCCGATGGAATTTCAAGTTAGGGATAGAGTTATGCTTAAAGTTTTGCCTTGGAAAGGGGTCGTACATTTTGGCAAATGGGGGAAGTTAAACCCTAGATACGTTGGACCTTTCAAGGTGCTGGAAAAGGTTGGATCCGTTGCTTACAAGCTTGATCTTCCTCAAGAGTTAAGCAGGGTTCACAATACATTTCATGTATCCAACTTGAAGAAATGTTATTCCGACGAACCATTAGCCGTCCCATTGGAAGGACTTCATGTTGACGACAAACTCCGTTTTGTGGAGGAACCCGTAGAGATCATGGATCAAGAGGTCAAACGGTTGAAGCAAAGCCGTTTCCCAATTGTCAAGGTTTGATGGAACTCAAGGAGAGGTTCTGACTTCACATGGGAACGTGAAGACCAATTTCAAAAGAAGTATCCACATCTCTTCACTAAACCCGTACCTACGTCAAGTGTCACGACTTGAGCCTTGAGGACAAGGCTCTTCTAACGGGTGGAGACTGTAACATTTCTCAATTTCAGGTCATTTCCCGACTCAATTATTATCATTATTTATTTTTAGAGTTTTACGCGTTCGCATTTAATTATTATCATATAGTTAAATCGCGTAAACTAAAAAACAACATTCAACGTAAATGGACACCAAACAAATAAAAGTTTACGTCAAGCAAGTGTTATATAATTATTAAGAGTATAATTTATAACTTTTCCTATTTTATTTTTATTGGTTACGTAAAACGCTTACGTTTCGCAATAAAATACATTTAGGCAAAGCCGGATATACCTATACCTATCTACACTCAAACAAATACCCACAATTATACCCACTAAACAAAATTTACTCACTTTATCACTTATTAACCACTTAGCACGGATATACATACACATACACTTGATAAATTAAATCAATTTCACTAGTATACTTTCCCTAACCCCACAATAGTACACCCTTGAACCAACTTACTAGAAATTGTCTAATCTTTGTACCCTAAAACCCACCCCATTCGTCCCTTTTCATTGAAAGGAGGAGAAGCTCTTACACTTGTACTTATACCACTTCCAAAACCATGTGAGTTTGAGGTTGTTTTGGCTTTACTACTAGCTACTTAAGGAAAGTCCCATGTTTATTAACACACACACTCTCTTTGCAAATAACTAACAAAATTCTCTCCATTTCCAACTAAATAAGCCACGGCTCAAATCCTTTTGTTAGGGTTTCCATATAAAATTTCCATTCTAAATATTCCAAGTGATTAAGCATTAATTCTAAGTATATCTAAGGTGATACAAGTGTATTGGAAGCTTGGGTTTGTGAATTATCAAGAGTATACAAGAAAAGTGATTAGGGTTTTCTCATTTAGGTTTTTGATCTTGAGTTTACTTTATTAGGTTTAAGCTTAAGTGTAAGCTTGTGTTCATCATCCTACACATCTCCAAGGTTCATTTAAACCCTAAACATTTTCATTATTCATTTACATATGTTTACATATTTGTTTTACATGTTAATCACCACCTAGGTTGTTTTTTTATGATTTTTGAAACATTGTAACATCATGAGATTCGAATTTATATACACATGTAGTGAAACAATATTTAAAATGAAAGTACACACTTTAAATGAGTGTTAAATAATTTATATGTTTAGTTATAAATTAACTTATGTTGAAAGTTTTATTCATAAAGTTTATGTACAAATATTATGAGGACACTTTATCTTGGTCATAAAATGATGGACAATAATTAGTGGACTTAAATATATACTAATAACATTATATTAGTGATATTAGAGGATTTGTAATATATATAAAACATGTTAAAGTTTATAAACATATTTAATTTGAATGACAAACCTAATCGATGATTTTGATATTATTTACCTGAAAGAGGATTTTTCAAACCTAATTGATGATTTTGATATCATTTACCTGAAGGATGATTTTAGAAACATAATCGATGATTTTGATATTATATACCTAAAAGATGATTTTTCAAACCTAATTGATGATTTTGATATCATTTACCTAAAGGATGATTTTACAAACCTAATCGATGATTTTGATATTATATACCTGAAAGATGATTTTTCAAACCTAACTAATGATCTTGATATCATTTACCTGAAGGATGATTTTACAAACCTAATCGATGATTTTGATATTATTTACCTGAAAGATGATTTTACAAGCCTAATCGATGATTTTCATATTATTTACCTTTTTATTTTTAATACAAATACTTAGACATGGATTTAACAAATACGATTTAAATATCATTTCAACTTTTAAGATTAAACAAGAACTATTAGGTGGTGGTGTAACTATATAACATGTGATATTTTATTTATATAAAATACATTATACTCATACGACCTACAATTAATTAGGTTGCATTCGAATTGCCGAGACGATTTACTTATTTGATTTAGATAATCAAATCATTCACTTACGGTAACCTCATAGCCCCATGTTTTACTATATCAAGGATTTACAACTTTTGTGGTGAGAAGCATGCATTGTTTTACAAATTGGACGCAAGTGTACATTTTATCATGATTATGTGTTTGTCTAAGTAGCGATAACCCACTGTGCCCATTATCATGAATTGTCAATTACTTTGTGTGAGCACGAATGTTATAAATAGATCTATTTGGGATTGACATCCCTATCTGGGTGAGTAGCTCTCACTAGTGTCACGGAGTGAACCAACAGATGTATACCATGTCGGATTTAGGATGTTTCGGGTTGAACATCATCACGGGCAATGTGGCAATATTTATATTGCATTCATACATGTCTAGCTTCAGTGTCATGAGCTTAGGGAAACGTAATTCCATTTTGTGATGGGTGCACAGGTTGGATAATGCTCCAGGACATATTATTCCGCTGCTACCTTATTTGGGGGTGTTACAGCCTCATTCTAGGATAGTCTGATTCATTACCACATGCTCATGCTCAAACTACAAAGACATACTATAAGCATCACGATTCAAGAATCAAGAAAGCTCAAGAATTAAAGACAAAGACTTTTGCAAACTATGATATTCAAGATCTTCCTTAAAGATATCAAGATTATCAAGACAAAGTGTTGACTGTACAAAAGGGGAGATTGGTAGCCTTAATGTATTGAGTCAAATAGGATGATTGTTAAGGGAGATTGTTAGCCAGATTTCAAGAAGATGCAAAGTATAAGCATGTTGGTTAAGACACAAGATCGCAAGGTGGCTAAGACTAAAGGATAAAGATTTAAAGATCTCGGACTAAATGACAATGTCAAAAGACAATGACTAAGGCTCAAGATCAAAGATCACTCAGCATGAAGGAACAAGCCTACAACGAAGATAGAGACCAAGACCACAAGAGCTTAACAACAAAAGCAATCTCATTGATCTCATGAAGGAGTGTCATAATGAATTCACTTCGAGGGAGATTGTTAGCCTCAAAATATTGAGTCGAACAATGAAGTTCGTTCCTCATGAATATTAGGTCTCGGTCATTCATTTATGTAATGTTGTAATAGGATAGAAATGGGAAATGGGCTCGATACTTAATCTAATATTGTACTAGTTTTGGGTTTAAGCCCAATGTAATCCCGAGCCCGGCCCAAGTCAAACCTACAACTCAACATTGCTTAGTAAAGCTGGCCATATGCAAGTATTTAAACCCCTCTCCAAGTATGGAGAGGTGGTTGGTTGTTTATTTGTGTGTAAGACTCATTTGTATCAATCCACCATCTATTTTCTTCTCTCTACTTTCTCTCTCTAGTTTCTCTCTCTAAAAGTTCTTTTCATCTCCTATCTTATTTTCTTGGTTAATACCATGATGAAGTGAAGTGATTACGGGTCCTACAAAACTTATTTTATTAAGTTATTTCATATATCTCGATAATGTTTGTTTAAAATGCGAATTCATAGGTTATGTCTAGAATTAACAGAAAAACAATGCGAAACTTAAATCAAGTCTGATACTAAACAGAAACATGATAACTTTAAATTGATTTCTTTTAACATTCTTAAGACATCTAAACGTATTTATAGCATACGCTTAATTTCTAGAAAACTTTCGGGTCACATTTTATAACAACCTATAATTTTCATCAATGTAATTATCCATCTATTAAATTAGATGCACTTTAATATCCATCTATTATATATACCACCTTTTTATAGGGAAATTTTTGCTTTATCTCATTATGCAACATAACTTGCATCTCTAAAGTAAACGAGCCCACGCAACCTCTACCAATACCATCTATATCTATGTTTATATCATGTAAACATCCTAATGTGTCAAGTCTATATCTTAATATCATTATACCAAGTACATTATCCATTTAACGTACCATTTACAATGTTATATCAAAACAGACTTTATTCATTAACGGTTATATCAAAACCCTAATTATATGTAATGTATACATATAAAATGAATGTGCAAACCTTCAAGCATGTGTACAAGTGTACAATGCATAACATTTGAATATCTTTTCCCTCTTAAATCAAGTTATAACTTTCTAAATCCTGATGTACAAGTCAATAATGTAAGAAAACCAAACTAGGTCATTTTACCTCTTAAATCACTTTAGTTTTTTACTACCACTTTAACACAAGGTACAAGCACTTAATGCATAACTTCTAAACCCTAAACCTAAACCCTAAGTCATCTTAAAACCTTAATCTAAAACCCTAAACCCTAAACAAAACCCTAAAACCTTAATTTCACTTTAAACCTAAAACTAAATCCTAAACCTTAAAACTAAACCCTAAACCTTAATCCTAAACCCTAATCTTAACACTAATCTTAATCCTAAACCCTAATCTATCCCTAATCTTAACCCTAATCCATGTTTTATAACCCTAAGCCCTAATCCAAACCAAAACCAAACCCGACACCCATTTTCTTTCATTTTTGACCCATTTTAAGCAACCAAGCACCTCCCTTGCATCACCTAGCAGCCACCCTATCACCTTACAAGCACCTCCATCACCACCTTGGCCACCAAGTTAGCCTTGTTACCTCCTTGTCACTCCATTATACCCGAAACCCTCATACACCCTTCCACCATTCATTCCTACTCTTTTAGCTCTCAATACTTATCACTATAGCTCCCATGAATCATCTATCCTAGTCTTGACACTAATCAAACCCCAAACTTGGGCACCAAGGGTCATTCGAACCCTATATAAGCCGAACACCCCCCATTCATTTAAATCACACCTCAAACATTTATCTCACACTCAAATGGAGTTCTAACTTAGCCAAGGAAGAAGTAAATGGTCCCTAAGATCATAATAGAAGCCAAGAACCAAGAAAATGAATCCCTTGAAGTCATTACTAGGCGTACGAACCCAAAAACCCCTATTCGACCCATTTTAGATCAAGTAAGCTCAAAATCTTATTTAATAAGCTTTTAATCTATATTAGAATGTTCTTAATACTCTTAAGATCATATATGAACTCTTGTTAAAGCCTTGAATCCTCAAACCCATGCGTTTTTTGATTAAAACCCTAAAAATGACTCGTTTTGATTTTCTAGCTAACGAATTCTTTTTCTAAACTTTTGTTATGTTAGAACATCTTATTTTAGCTTATTCTAATAAGCTATAACATGCAAATATCATTTGGAATCCTAAAATAAGCTTGCATGGCTTTTTGGACTTGATTTGTAAATTATTTCCATGCAAGGGGTATATATCGTAACTTTCTGAAATTTATAACTAGAGGGGCTGAAAATGTCATTATTCCAAAGTTATAACTATAAGGACCTATCTTGCCAAGTTTCAAAGTTAAAGGTTTAAATTATATATACTTTATACATAAAGGACTAAACTTGTAAAAGTTTATAAATCGAGGGTATTTATTGCCATTTTTGCAAACTTAAAAATATAAAATATAATTTTTTTATATAAATTATAAAAATATATATTAATATTATAAAATTCGATTTTATTAAAACCCGATACATTTATCGCTATTAATCAATGATCGACACATTATAAAACAATTACGTTATATAATTAACGTAACTTATTATCGACTAGCTTTTGAAGAAACTTAAAATTTTATCATATCACGTTACTAGGGAGCTTCATGTGAGGAGTTTCATTTGGGTATATGTTTTGACGAGTTTGCTGGTTTACGATTTAAAGTGTCCTGGCTCCTCAAACGTTTACTACATGACCTCTGAATTATGATGGCCTGAATAGTGATGCAATACTTCCATAAATTAATAAATCAAAGTAATACGTTAAACTTTATGAAGTTTTGAAACATAAACCATCACACTAAGACTTGACATATTACCCCAGGTTGTGTGATGTAGCTGTTACTTTCAATTGATATATTTTTGCCATCAATCAGATTTCCTCTGTTAAGGTGAGTTCATAGCCTCGCATTTAACTCTTTTAAATATTTCATAAACCTGCGAGGGGGATACATGTTATAAACCATGAATACAAGTATTTTCTAAATGTATGTTATCATAATATATTATTGCATCTGTTGTCTAAGTCCCTTTAAGCCAAAAGACCCCACACCATCATGGACCATTAATCACTTGCGAGTGAACGTGAATATTCTGGATAGGCCTATAGGGTTGCGAATTCATTTGTTTAGTCCGAAGGAAAACCAAACGCATTATATCTGAAACTTATAGGTATATGGAAATTACCTACACTGGGGCCATTATCATTATATATATCATTATTGATATATACACTAGTCAGTTTGAGTGCCATGAGCTTAGATGCAATAATACTATTTCCTATAATAATTGTACTTATTGTAATTATTATACTTATGGGTGTATAACAACGTAACCCACTATTGAACTTGTATTTAAACTATTTAACATAAACCTATAAATTTCACTCAACCTTTGTGTTGACTTTTAGCATGTTTATCTCAGGTAACTAAGCACCTTATGGCACGGAGTGGCACGGACTTGAAGATGGCTAAACTGTTATCATTCAAACTTTATGTTTTCATGTAGATTTTAGGACCTCTGTTTGGAAAAACTCTGATGAAATAATGAATCATAACTTATCTTTTAAAAATGTCTCTTTTGAGTCGTTTTCTATGATTATGACTATTGTACTATGAAATAATACCTCAGATTAGCTTTCGCTGCTATATGTCAAAAATGGGGGTGTTATAGATGCAGCCACTATGTGTGCAGAATCTTGATCCATATCTTCTAGCAAAGTTTCTCAAAGCAACAAGCTCTGATACCACTTGTTGTCCCAGTTGTAGGATACCTCTTGTTGAATCCCACTTTAATAGATCGAATTCCTTAAGCTTGTTTAAGGTTTAGTTATATTAAATAAATCTAACACAACTATAGTAAAAACTTTGTTAAGTGTATTAAAGATTATGTGGAATCTAATCTTTAATATTAGAAGAATTCTTAATGAAACAGTAACACAAGATCATAATTCAACAAATAATAAAAGCTCTAATATTATTAAGAATAATACGAATACTCTCCAAGTATTAGGGTTACAAAACCTTGAAGCTATGATAATTCTATAAATGACTCATTTTTGGTGATATTAATCTCTATGCCCTAGGACCTCCTTTTATACACCAAGGATCCCAAAGTCATTTACAATATATTTCTAATACTTAGAATAGTCACTATGATCAATTTCCTAAATAAAGAAAATAATACTTATCATGTAAGTAATCTTGATCTCCAAACAATCTTTATCCTTTCTTTTGTCTTTATCCCTTCTCTGACAGTAGAAACTCTTTCAGCAGTCTTAATACACCAGCAGCATTAACTGAGTACAAGCAGCAGTAACTACTTAGAATATTTTCTTCAATCTTCACCATCAATACTAACTTTACACTAGCAGTACTAACTTTATACTAGCAGTACTAACTTTATACTAGTAGTACTAATATATACTAACAGTAGTAACTGTAAACTAGTAATACTAACTTTATACTAGCAGCACTAACTACTTAGCATATTTTTCGTTAAAGTTAATGAACAACACTAACTTTAGCTTAACAACAGTAACACAAACCTAAGCAGCAATAACTCTAAGATCATCAAGAAGTCTTTTAATCCTAACACTTATTACATTATAACTTCAAACTTAAACTAATACTTTATATAAGACCAATACATTAATAATAATTAACACTTTTTTCATTCCTAACAATCTCCCCTTAAGTGTTGATTATTACTAACGCTTCATCGTTGGTAGAATTTGTCTTCCATTCATAAAAGATTCTCCCATCTTCTCTTCTGCACACGTGATTGTAAAAACTTTTAATAACTGTATTAATTCATAGAAATATTCTGACTCTTTGACTGTTTCTCCCCCTTAGGGGGGCCATCATTTTCATTGATGTGCATCATGGACTTTGCCTGAACTGGCTGATACAGAAGACCTCTCGAATTTCTTCTTTAGAATATCCCACATTTCTGGGTCAGCATCTTGAGCCTGAAGATCTGATTTCATTTTCAAATACAATTGTTGTTTCAGATCAGCAGTTTTTTTTGTAGTTGGTATGCTTGTTGTGGGATGAACATTAAGAACTTTGTTCTTCATGTGACGTTTAAACAATTCTTTAAGAATCTTTGGAGCATGAGTAGCAAATTCTTTAGCAAGCAACTTAGGGACAACATCTGTAAATATCTCTCTATTTTTGTTGACCACATCATTAACCATTCTTGGAATTACTTCTTTCATAAGTTCATTGGTTTTATTTACAATAAGTTCTGGAACAATAATATTAAGATTATTAAACATTTCCATCATTTTACCTTCAAAATATTCTTTAGTGATAAAATGTATCTTTCAGCTATTCTCTGAGTTGACCACTATGTCTACTCATTACAGCAACACTGCCTGGAAGTATCTTGCATGCGCTAGAAGTGGGTTGTGACATGCTTGGTTCTTTGGATGTAGTATCAGGTGTAGGTGAGACATTTTCCGTCAATTCCATAGAAAGAGTCTTATCCAAAGATTACTCAGTCCTAAGGGATCTAAGGGGTGAGGAAATTGGTGTCTGCATATGCTCATTCCTAGTATCCAAACTGCCCGACACTTTATTTCTAACCAATGCATTATCATCATCATAATCATTATCATCATTCTTTTCAGCATCATTCTTTTCATCATCCTTCTTTTGTTTCTCAACATCATCTTAATAATCATCTATAATTTTCAGATGTTCCTTATGACTACCAGGCTCTATCCTAGTACTAGTGTCTTCTTCATCTTGGAAAAGTGAAGCAGCAAAGGCACTAGCATAAGAATTTTCATCTTCACCATCAATCATATTATCAATATCCTCCTCTAAAATCTTCTTTTTAACTATAGCTACATTTTCTTGTGCTTCAGCAGCTAAAGTGGTTTTGTGCATAGTGAGACTTAGAATAGTAGCTTTAGCAAGTTCATCTTGTTTTCTGTCATCACTTGGAGGTGGAATTGGAGTAGTACTTGGTTTCTTTTTTTTGCTGGTTACTTTTAAAGATTCCTCAGAGTACTAGATTCTCCAACAACTTCTTTGCTTTTTTGCTTCTTCTTAGTAGTGGGGGTAGGTGTCCTAGTGGCTTAAGGTATCCTAATCATTCCTTGGGTAGATTCAACCGGTTTTGGCTGAATTGTTGGAACATATACCCTAACAAACTTCTCCTCATACGCCTTATACTCCTTGGTGGCACAAATCTCATCAGTAAGAAGTTCACTTGGACTCAGCATCCCGCGTACCGTCACATTCCCCGTAGTGTACACACTTCCTAATGGAACTCTTCTTAAGATGGAATGATACTCCGTACTTCTGTCTTGGAGAAATGGAGAAGTGAAACTTCCTCATAAGATCAATAATTATAAGCTTTGTGAAATGAGGATACGGAATCAAATCCTTCTTTTGGTGAACATAGTGTAGAAAATCCCACCATAGAAGTCCGGCATAATCAACATGAACTTGATTTATCATTGCATGAAAAATATGAAGAATGTTGATTTTTGTCTGATCATGACCATTTGTTCTTGTAGTGAGACAACCGTTGAAGACTTTGAACATTGTTTCCCATGGTTGAGCCAAATTCTTTGTGTAAAATGCGCTCACTTTGTCAACAATTCCTTCATAACCAACAATCTTGAGAAATCTTGGAATATACTTCAAGTCTGCTGGAACAATGAATGGATTTTCCACTGGCAGCTAGAGTGTATCCCTAAACATATCAACAGTATACGTGATCATTTCTATTTCAATTGTGAAATGAATGGTATCTTTAGTATTCGGCACTTTGTTGACAGTTTTCTAGAATTGTTGTAAGTACATGACTGGAACATCAGTAGTTGCTGTCAAAGCGTGACTTAAAGCATGATCAACCAGGAGAATGCCAAAAATCTTGCACTCTACTGAACATAGAATGTCAAAAGCATAACATAGTTGTTACATCTACCAATGCTTTGGTATTTAGTAGTGACAAGTTGATCAGCTGGAATGGCTTGTTGTTGTGGTTGTTGTGCCATTATGAATACTGTATGATGAAATGAAGTGATTAGTGAAATGAGACCAAATATGGTGTATCAACAATTATATAACATTTTTGTCTCTTTCCACTCTGTCTATTTTTATGCGCTGGCAATTCTTTTTTGAGCATATTTTGATAATTTTCTTTCTTATGAACCAATTCTTGCTTTTTAGGTACATGCCATACGCTTTATTCAAAATTTTCTTTTAATCTTAATTTGTATGCTCTGGCATTTCTTTTTTGAGCATACATGGATTTACTTTTTCGCGTATGGTTTTTATCTCTCTTTCTATTTTGAGTCACCTCACTAAAAGCAATTTGTGAAATGTTAGGAATAAATCTTCACAAGACTTAATACTGCCAACAGTACTAAAGGAGTTAGTACTGCCAGTACAAATCTTAGTACTGCCAGTGTTACTTAATACTGCTAGTAGAAGGAGTTAGTACTGCTGATGGTCAAAGCTGCTGAACTGAAGATAATAATGCATGGAGATTATTTTGGGATATTTATATTTGAATTGTAACTGATCCTAAAAGATAGGCTGTTATCTTTGTAAAGGACTCCTTGTATTCTATAAAAGGAGATCCTAAGTTTTATAATAGATATACTTTTCAAGTGATAGAAATACTTAGAGAGAAAATTTGTAATAGCTTCAAGGTTTGTAACCCCAGTACTTCAAGAGTACTCGTATTATTTTAATAATATTGAAGCAGTGTGTTTTGTGTTCATTGTTTGTTTTGGTCATTACTGTTCCATTAATAAACTTCTCTAGAGTATCAAAGTGTAGATTTCGCATACACTTTGGTATACATACAAAGTCTCAATCTTTGTTATTTTGGATTCTTCTAAGGTAACAAACACTTTACTACGTAAAGAATCCAGATCAAGAAGGCGTGGGAATCAAAACATGAAATGATAGAAAATTTGAGATAAAGTAGCCCAAAATTACTTGTTTTACAAAGATGTTTTGAAATATGATGATTATACAACAAAACTATTGAAACAACAACTTGATGGTCACTAAGTCACTCACTCCTCATTCTATTCAATGCAGAAAACGGTCAAAACCGGACATGACTTAGACCATTTACCCAATTATGATCAAGAATTAGTTATAAATCATTTTGAACGATTTTATAGACACTCTTTTTCAAAATTTGACAATGGAATTTATGGATCACAACATTAGAATCACAACTTTCATATATGTTCCACAAATCTTTGACATCACCAATTGATAAAATTTTAGCTATTAAAAACATATTCTTATATTTAATAAATGGATGACATAGATCACTTATTCCCAATTTAGTTAATTTCAAAAAACCGGTCGTAAACGGTAACGTGATCTCCCATTTACGAATATAGAAATATGAATTTATAACTGAATTTATCATCATTTTTGTTAAATGCCATTTGTAAAACAGTTAAGCCCTTATCTGTAGTTGAAAAATTTGAGTCCATTTTTAGCTTTTTCAAAATACTTTTAATAACATACGAAACCCAAATAATAGTCCTTTTGAATATACAAAACCTTTAAGCCCTGCCCAATAAGCATTTACGAAACCCACATGTTGGCCCAATAAGATTTATGAAACCGTAACCTTATCTAAGATTCAAATTGCTCTCGTATGAATGAACATGTGTGAAGAATGACTTTAAGCACTGATTTATCATTTAAACCATTTATTAATCATTCTTGAATCATTTAAAAACCCTTTATATCTAATTAAGTATAAGTTCATCCATGCAAAACCCTTTGATTAAAGGTCCAAACATGTTGTTTTCAGAGATCCTTTGACACAAATAATATCACATCACAGTCAATCACATTTTGCCTCAATCAATTACTCATAATCCTAACTTTTAATTTTATGAAACCCTAGATTTGTACAAAACCTATTGATAACGCTCCAAATATACATAAAATAGCCCTCGTAAATATGTAAAATATCTGTGTAAATAAATTAAATATCTCATGATTTGATACTTATTTGTATAATAGTTGTTTCTGGATCAAAGATGATGAAAAGGACTTAAAACGCAAAGAAATATCAGTTAGAAGTGCTAACGAGCGTTAAGAGGAACTAATGATGCATTCAATGAAAATCACCAAGTGCGGCGCACTTTCTATGAAGTGCGACGTACTTGTGAATGGGGAAAGAGAATTAAATGTCCAAGCTAAGTACGACACACATTTTATAATGTGCGGCGCACTTAGCACTGCAGTAACTACAAATCATAATGGCATACATTGAACTGGAGACCTTTTACTCCCCCTAAACCCATGACTCAAAGGATATATAAAGGACCCCAAATCACAGGGTTTTCAACATCTCACTCACCTCAATCATCTCAATCATTCATACAATCAAAGAATTCTCTCTAGTTATAGTTTATAAGAGTTTTTGGAGATTTGGAGTGAACTTCTTC
The DNA here is from genome assembly GCA_026074375.1 of Tanacetum coccineum. Lineage (NCBI taxonomy): Eukaryota > Viridiplantae > Streptophyta > Magnoliopsida > Asterales > Asteraceae > Tanacetum > Tanacetum coccineum. Next base: position 13,583 of record BQNB010070158.1, read on the forward strand.
ATAGTTCATCCATTTCTGGAGTTTATTCCATACAAGGAAGTGTTAGTAAAGTTGTATTTCGAAGCTGTAAACCTTTGTGACAGATGCGTTGATAGTTTTCCGGGTTACTTTGAATAAAGGAGTTTTGTTCTTAGCAATTCGTATGAAATCCACTAGCTTTTGCTTTGCAAGTTGGTATAATCTTGTTACTCTTCTTAGGGGGTGTTTGGGATTGCTTATCTAAAATAGATTATGTGTTTTGATATCGCATAATTAGATAATCAGTTGATTTAAAACGTGGTTTTGAAATATGGTGTTTGGATTTGATTATGTTGTATGATAACGTAATAATCAGATAATTAGTTTTTAAAGTGTTTGGAAATTCATATTATGTAATATCTTAACATGTAAAATGACAAGAAAGTGCATATATATTTTAAAAACTATTGAGTTATATAAATTAACATAAACTAATAGTTTATATAACATGTATTTAATTTCTATGAGCACGTAGTGATTTCTTTAAAGTTATATTTTTATAAATATCATAAGATGTGAAAACTTAAGTAAAGGACTAAACAAATGATGTATTTACTACATATATACGAACTATAATACTTTAAGCAAGTTTCAGTAAGCAAAAAACATAGTGTATTGAACAAATATTATTAAAGTGGGTTATACATTTATACTCAGTTATAGCATATGTAGAATAAATACAAGAGTCACAGCGTATGTGGAATTGTGGGGAAAGGTGAAAGGGCATATAGTGTAAGGGCAATTCGGTAAATTTTAATGAATATCAAAACTGTCATTTTCAAAAAGCATGTATCCTCCAGCTTATCCATTTCTGTGTTTTGGCACTTGAATAATGCAGACAAATGCTTTTTTGCTTTTCATTCCCAAACACAAAAAACAATTTAATTGCGTTTCCAAAATGAAATAAGCAAATAATCACCCATCAAACGCAATCACAAACACCCCCGTAATCATGATGTTTTCTGAGTTTGTTATCATCATTATGTGTTTCTTTGATCTTAATATGGAGTAGTTTTATCATGTTTATTTGGGACTCATAAGGGAAATGTGGATTAAACTTGGATAACTAATAATTTTTGGTAAATAGTAAATATGAACTTGATGTTTATATACTTGGATCCTTGATCATCATTTGATCACTCATTTAGCTCGGATATAGGTCGAAAGACTCCGACTTTGTGTTTGATTTTGAGGGGGTTGTCTATGACAACTCGGTATTGACTTTGTGAGGATTAGTCAATGAAATGATTATCATCCTAAGTATATAAATGTTTAACGCTTACCCTTATGTTTAACTAACTTGGTTGAGCAAGTTTATATTTGTTATTTCAAAACGTGAATCAATGTTAAAGCATTTTTCATAATAAAGATTAAAGGCTGAAAGGATTCTTCATTATGCTAAATAGATAATCTTTTAAGTAAACTACCCGTTTATTCATGTAACAACCCACAATTTTCATCACTGTAGTTTCCACTTATATTATAATGAATCCTACTTTTCATCAGAATTTTTGCCTTTATTCATTCCAACATGTAACAAAACATACATAGCAAACAAACTAGCATCACGCAACCTACAATGCCAACTATATCTAGTTTATATCAATAAAACATTTTTTTGTTTCTAATAGTCACTTCTATGTTTAAATATCATTTTTAAAACCATATGTACGGTGAATCCATTTATAACGCACCATTTACAACGTTATATATTGCCAAAATAAGGCATTATACGTTAAAATTTATTCCAAAAACAACCCTAATTACATGTCAAAACAAGTGTACAAATATTCAAAGCATGTGTACAAGTTACAATGCCAAACTTTTGAATATCTTTTCCCTCCTAAACCTTAGTACAACCTTCTAAAGCTTAATGTATAAGTCAATTGTGCATGAAATACAAACTAAGGATATTTCTCACCTCCTACATCCCCAGTTTATATCATACCACCACTTTAACACAAGGTACAAACACCCAATGCACAACTTCTAAACCCTAAAACTAATCCCTAAATCATTCTAAACCCTAATCCTAAAACCCTAATTCATCTAACCCTTCTAAACCCTAAATCATAGTTTTTAGAATCTGATTTGTTAATAAAACATAAGATCTGGGCAAAATCAGTAGGTTATGGGTGTTAAGTAAAAACACTAGGTTGTATCCCTATGTCTTGTGATCATTTTGCCGATTTAATCACCCAGGTTCGACGTCGGATAAATTAGTTATAGCCAAAATGGCAAAGGTGCGCAAATTCTGCACACCTGTAGTAAATAGCTGTTATCTCTAGATTTTTTTATAGTAACCCCTTAATATGTAAAACTAAAAGCTGTAGATGACTAAAATCTAACCATCCTCATTGGTTTGAGGTTGATCGGAATTACGGTTTGTAAATGGCAACCAAATTACCGGAACTGATGTTGGCTGTCTAAAAACAGCCATGTATAAACTAAATAAACACCTCAAGCTCCTCCATGACTCACCACCACCTTCATCACCATGACCTCACCACCACATCACCATGACTCTAGCACCTTACAAGCAAAATTAAACTTATATAAGTATATTATATAAGACCAGTAGTAATATACGTACTATAATATAAACACGTATATTAATCATGTAAGCATCTAGTCTAATCAATTAATGCAACAACTAGTGTATGTACGTATGTCCTGTGAAAACCCCTTTGTATGAATGCAATGTTTGAAAACGGTTATAGTCTAGCAAAAACATTTGACCTAGTTCTCTATAACCTTGGCTCTTGATACCAATCTGTAACACCCCCAAAATGGATCGCATCGGAATATAGGTCTAGGGATGGTACATCATAGATCAATAACACAAGATAATATAAGAACAATCAAAAAGTCATTTAAAACTGATACATTGGATTTAGCAAAGTGTTTGATACAAAAGCCCAAAGCTTTACTTGTTCAAAATACCAGATTCTAGTTCATAACAATTTATCCCAAAATGTAATGCAACCAAATCTTTAGCATGTGACATCCAAAATATATAAGCACCAATATATCCCTTGTTCATAACAGTTTATAAAATTATTTTTATAAAATTAGTCGTTGTAAACTCGTAAACGTCGTAGTTTATTCGTTTTAGCTCCATTTTTAGTGATTCTTTCGAGCACGTCTTTGTTATTAAAAGTTCTATCATATTAATGATGTTTTCAAAATGTTATTTACTGATGTGAACACTAACTTTTATAAAAATAGTTTTATAAACGTATTTATTGTCGTAAACTCGCAAAATTCATAACTCCTTCGTTATTGATTGAAAAATTATGATTCTTATTGTTTTGGAATCCTAAAAATATGTACTATCTGATAAAAATAACCATTTTTATATATCAGAAGTATTTTGTATCTTGTTTTTATAAAATTTCTTTTATAAACTCGTTTATTAACGTATAACTTGTAAACTACGTATCTTCTTCGTTATTAATCCGTTTTTCAAGTTCCTTACATGTCCGGAATCCTCATGAGATGTAGTATTTTATAAAAATATAAAATAAATACATTAAATTTCGAATTAAAACAGAAGGTTTTGATGTTTTTGATAAAAACATGTTTAAACTTGATTTTGTAACTTTTAAGCTTAATCATCTTGTTACAAGTCCATTACAACACTTATTTTCACATGTATTCCATCCTTAGGGTCTCTAGTCCATGATTAGTCCATATATTGTCCAAGAATCACAAGATCCAAATGTGTACAAACTTATTTATCCATAAACTTTCATAAGTATACATTTTAGTTAACTTGTGTATATATACTTTTTATACATAACCAACACTTGTACATTATTTATACTTCCATCATAACATGATATTATCATCCATGTAACATATATAAAAGTTTACCAAGTCATAAACAAGTGTAAAAATCCCTTTTTTACAAGTAAACAAGTTCTTAGATGGTGATTACTATATAGAAGTTATAAAACACATAAAATCATGAAAGTAAAAGGTGTAGGTTTCCTAGATATCCTTGATATGAAGTGTGGTGATGAAAAATATGATCTAAACCCTTGTTTAGCAACCAAACCCAAGATTATAACACTTGAAAACCCTAAAACCACTTGAAACCCTAATCTTGCTTTCTTGCTTGATTAACCCTTGTAACCTCCACACCAAACCTTCTAATCACCTTGGGACATCTTAGATATGTTGTATGAATGTGTGTAAGTGTTGTAAATAAATTTTTGTAAGGATTTGGTGTGAGTTTGGTTTGAGCCGTAGCTATGGTGAAAGAAATGGGAGAGATTTTTGTGTTTTACACTTAAGGAAATGAGATGTATGTGTTACTTCCATTTGCTAAGGCATTATATATGCAAAGACTAGTCCAAGGAACACATTGAGGGAAATAAGGAAAGTCTTGGTCAAGTATAAGGAAAGTCTTGGTAAAATATCTAAATGTTCCTAAATGTAGAGATCATCCCATGAAATTTAGGGAAAGTGTTTTGTAGATATTTTCCTTGTATCTCTTTGTGTATATCCGGCCATATGGACATATAAGTGATGTTATTTTGTAAATTTTGGGTATTGGGTATAATTGTGGGTATTTGTTGAAGCGTAGAAAAGTTATGGTGGTTCCGGGAATGCCTAAACGTATTTTATCGCGAAACGTACTCACTTTACGTAACCAATAAAAATAAAATGAACAAAGTTAATAATTATACTCAAAATAATTACTTAACACTTGCTTGATGTAAACATTTAATTGTTTGATGCCCGTTTACATTGAACGATAATTTTTAGCTTACGCGATTTAACTTAACGATTACGATTTAAAAGCAAACGCGTACAATACTAAAAATAAATAGTGAATTTATTGACGACGTAAATGACCCTAAAACACGGGGTGTTATAGTCTCCCCCCGTTAAATGAGCCTTGTCCTCAAGGCTTAAGACGCGGCACTTGACGACGGTGCGGTCTTTGTGAAGAGGTGTGGATATTTCTTTCGGAATTGATCCTTGCGTTCCTAGGTAAACTCAGGGCCTCGCCCAGAGTTCCATCGAACTTTGACAATTAGGATACGGCTTTGTTTCAACCGTTTGACTTTTCGATCCATGATTTCTGCGGGTTCCTCGATAAAATGAAGCTTGTCCTCAATATGGAATCCATTAAACGGAACGGCTAATGGTTCGTCGGTATAGCACTTCTTTAAGTTGGATACGACAAACTTATGATGAACCTGCTCAACTCTTGATGGCAGCTCAAGCTTGTAAGCAATGGAAACCCAACCTTTTTTCCATTAACCTTGGATGGTCCAACATACCTGGGGTTTAGCTTCTCTCATTGCCAAAGCAGTACTTCACTATCTCTTTCCTAAGGTGATACTTCAACATGATTCGGTATTGGACCGTCGTCCGAACTAGAAATTCTAAAGAGCTTAATGACTCTAAGGGCTTACGCCTCACATCGGCGTTACTCTTTTGGCGAGCAAGTTTGATAGCGAATTGTCCTAGGACGACTAGTGATGTGTCTCAGCTTCTTGGCTTAGGGTTTGGTATAAGATGACGTCGACTTTATTGTAAGATGGTATAAGAGTTTACTTAGTTATTATGATTGTTAGTTTGGTTCCTTGTGATAGGTACGTTTTATGAATACGCACACAAAACTTGATATAAATAGAAAATTGTTTCTTGACAAGAAGTTTTAAGGTGACTACTCTCAGCATGGCATGGTCCTTCCTGAATTATACATAGTTGATCAGGCCATGTATAATTGAGGACTAACGATGCATTGCTCATTTTCGTCAAAATAGTGTTATGATTTCATGATATTTGTGAGAGTGTCATAGATAAATAAGTAGAGAATTAAAGTAATTCGGACGGAATTTCCACAACACATTGATTTGATAGCTAAGTTGGAATCGTTCGTACAACACAACGGAAATTTAAGAGAAAATACAACGAGGATTTCTTAAAGGAATAGAGTCTAAGCATTGATATCCTCCTCCATGTCGTTAAGGTCTTGATTGGTTTCTCCTCCTCCTAAGGCATGCACCATTCCACGTGCTCCAGTACCTTCAGCTTGGTTTTCATAGTTCTGGTTCTTTAGCTCCGGGCAATCACTCCTGTAGTGCCCTTGATTCCCACATTCATAGCAAGTGAGGTTTCTCTGATTGTTAGTAGCAGCAGGACTCCTGCAGTCTCGGGTCAAGTGACCAACTTTCTTGCAGTTTGCGCACTTTACAGTGCACTGGCCATTGTGATGAAACTTGCACTTGTTGCACAATGGTAGAGTTCCAGCATACTCCTTCCTTTCACCAGACCAAGCAGTATAAGCTATAGCCACACCTTGCTTCTTGGTGGGTTGTTGTTGAGTTTGGTTGTTGTTATCGAGTTTCCTCTTATTCTCAGCTTGACGTTCAGCAAAGGTGCGGATTTTCTTGTCCATCAGTTCAGTTGCCATTTCAATTGCCTCTTGCATTGTCTTAGGCTTTGATGCAACCACACTTCCGTGAATCATGTCGGGCAAACCACCGACATATCTCTCAATCTTATCTGATTCTTCAGGAAACATCCTCCCGCACAACAAAGCCAATTCCTGAAAGCGCTGGGTATAACTTGTCAAGTCAGTACCCTTCACCTTCAGATCCCAAATCTCCATTTCCAGTTTCTTGATTTCATTTCGAGGACAGTATTTGTCAGTCATCATTTTCATGAGTGTTTTCCAAGGCATACCGTAAGCGGCATCATGACCAACTGTCTTGACATGAGTGTTCCACCATGTTAAAGCAACTGAATGGAGAGTGCAAGTAGCAAACTTGACTTGATTCTCAACTGTACAATTACTGATATGGAAAACAGACTCCATTCTTTCAAACCATTGGGATAAACCGACAACTCCTTCCGTGCCTTTAAAGTTTAATGGTTGACATTTGAGAAAGTCAGTGTAAGTACATTCACGAGCAGCTCGTTCTGTCCTTCTAACACCCGTTCCTGAATTATGGTTTTCATCGCCGTTCGTACTTCTGTTAGCATCACGTGCTGCCAATGCATTGGCAACGCCTTGGTCAATCATTGCCTGAAGCTGGGTATTAGTGACAGATGTGGTGGTGGTTGTTGTGGCTGGTGATGCCCTTGTGGTTCTTTTCTTTGGTGCCATTTCCTTCAAATCACCGAGTAATAAAATGAATTTAGTTTAGTTATCCTAGTCGTGCTCCAAAAATAGAGTGTTGCGAGATGATGTATGGTAAATATGAATATGCGCTCATTGTATGAATGGCGTGTCATGGCGAAATAAATGCCTCATGACATAATTGGATGGTGGTATCCTATAAGACAAATTAATGTTTGATGATGTTTAGGACCTACGAGCTTATAGCACTACCTTGCCTTAAGAAATGTTCTAGTATTTATATAAATAACCCTTATATAAATAATTGTAGAGTATGTGTGAAAGAATGTTAACACATCTATGTATATATAGTAATATACGTACTATAATATGAATACGTATATGCATTATGTAAGCATCTAGTATGACCAACTAATGCAACAATTAGTGTATGCATGTCCCGTAAAAATCTTTTGAAAATGTGATCGTTGAAAGTGGTTATAGTCTAGGTAAAATGCAACCTAGTTCTCTATAACCTTGGCTCTGATTACCAATCTGTAACACCCCCAAAAACGGGTCGCAGCGGAATATGGGTTTGGGAGCGTTACTTCATAATACCATTGCTCAAGTCATGAGAGAACGACCTCTAACTGTGTCGTTTGAAAGGAAATCTTGAATTATTTAGACTCCAATGCATATCACATAAGCCAAGCATCTAATTCACCTGAGAAAAACATGCTTAAAAGTGTCAACATAAAGTTGGTGAGTTCATAGGTTTGTTTAAGTATAAATGTTGAACCACAGTTTTGTAAGGTATGCATGACCATTTAAATCCCCAAATAGTCACAAAATATAAGTATAGTTGGATACCCATTGTTCAAAGTAGGTATTGCCACTTTATTCAAGGCAACGTAAATGTTCAAGTGTGTGTAAAACCATGATTACGATTACTCTAAGTTCATGAAACCGCTGCTCAGACTTGTATGCCACTTTATTCAAGGCACCGTAATTGTTCAAGTGTGTGTGTGTAGTTCTTTGCTCCGACATGCTATAACGTTCGTTGCCCGGTGATAGCTAATCACCCGAACGGGGCTGTCACACCCGAATAGATCTATTTCATAACATTCGCGCTCACCCTCAGGTAATTCACAGTTCAATCCGCTTAAGCTAATCCGTAATCATTTCAAAAGTAAAGTATGTATTTGTGACCAAAAATGAAGTCAAATAATGTATCCCATAGCGAGCTATGTAAATGAGTATGTAAACCAATTTGTAATCAACCATGTAAATGCATTTGCAAACAAGCATGTTCTCACCCCAAAAACATATGTAAAATAAGTAAAATATAGGGCTCTAAACTCACCTCGAGTGGATGAGTTAACAAGATAAATAATAGAAAATGCGTCACGAATACGCCGAATGCAACCTAATCAATTATAGGTCGTATGAGTACTAAGTACTTTGAATAACTACTACCATATATAATTCTATATAGCTACATCACCATCTAATTGTGTTTGTGAAATATCATTTAAGTTACGTTTGATAAATGATAACCGTGTTCGTACTCGTATAATCGAACAAATAATTCAATCGTCTTTGTAAAATAATATTTATAAAGTTTAATACATGTATAAATATTATATAAATGATTCTAAAATGTTTCGCAAAAATTTATATTAAAAACGAACCAACACTATTCACGTCAGGAAATAGTGCACAAGTAGGATATAGTGCATAACTTTCTCGTTTTAAGCCCGTTTGGTATGTTTCTTACGTCCACGCTTTCGTATTAAGACGAGGTATCAAAATATTACATTTTCATATTTCGAGGCTACTGGTGAACAGTACTTTTTACTGTTCATAACAGTTTATAAAATTATTTTTATAAAATTAGTCGTTGTAAACTCGTAAACGTCGTAGTTTATTCGTTTTAGCTCCGTTTTTAGTGATTCTTTCGAGCACGTCTTTGTTATTAAAAGTTCTATCATATTAATGATGTTTTCAAAATGTTATTTACTGATGTGAACAGTAACTTTTATAAAATTATTTTTATAAACGCGTTTAATTAGCGTATAACTTAAAATTAGCGTATCTCCTTCGTTATAAATCGGTTTTTCGAGTTCTTTATATGCCCACGATCCTTGGGACATGTAGTATCTTATAAAAACATAAAATAGACATGTTAAAAATCGAATTCCAACAGACCCCTTTTGGGTTTTTCTCAAAATGTGTTTAAAAGTTGTTTTTATAACTTTTTAGCTTAACCACTTTGTTACAAGTACATTACAACACTTATTTTCACATGTCTTCCATCCTTAGGGTCTCTAGTCCATGATTAGTCCATATATTGTCCAAGAATCACAAGATCCAAATGTGTACAAACTTATTTATCCATAAACTTTCATAAGTATACATTTTAGTTAACTTGTGTATATATACTTTTTATACATAACCATCACTTGTACATTATTTATACTTCCATCATAACATGATATTATCATCCATGTAACATATATAAAAGTTTACCAAGTCACAAACAAGTGTAAAAATCCCTTTTTTACAAGTAAACAAGTTCTTAGATGGTGATTAACTATACACACATTATATATGCATAAAATCATGAAAGTAAAGAGATTAAGGTTTTTAGACAACCTTAATATGATGTGTGGTGATGAACAATGTGATCTAAACCCTTGTTTAGCTACTTAACCCAAGCTTACAACACTTGAAAACCCTAAAACCACTTGAAACCCTAATCTTGCTTTCTTGCTTAATTAACCCTTGTAAACTCCAAACCAAACCTTCTAATCACCTTGGGACATCTTAGATATGTTGTGTTTAGAAGTGTGTAAGTGTTGTATAAAATAAATTTTGGTAAGGGATTTGGTGTGAGTCTTTGGTTGAGTCTGGCTATGGTTTGAAATACATGGGAGAGATGATTTAGTGTTTTAACACTTAAGGAAAGGGTTGGTTGAGTTGAGATGATATAGTGTTTACTTTCCATTCTTGCTAAGCATTATATATGCAAAGACTAGTCCAAGGAACACATTGAGGGAAATAAGGAAAGTCTTGGTCATGTATAAGGAAAGTCTTGGTAAAATATCTAAATGTTCCTAAATGTAGAGATCATCCCATGAAATTTAGGGAAAGTGTTTTGTAGATATTTTCCTTGTATCTCTTTGTATATATCCGGCCATATGGACATATAAGTGATGTTATTTTATAAATTTTAGGTATTGGGTATAATTGTGGGTATTTTTTGAAGCGTATAAAAGTTATGGTGGTTCCGGGAATGCCTAAACGTATTTTATCGCGAAACGTACTCACTTTACGTAACCAATAAAAATAAAATGAACAAAGTTAATAATTATACTCAAAATAATTACTTAACACTTGCTTGATGTAAACATTTAATTGTTTGATGCCCGTTTACATTGAACGATAATTTTTAGCTTACGCGATTTAACTTAACGATTACGATTTAAAAGCAAACGCGTACAATACTAAAAATAAATAGTGAATTTATTGACGACGTAAATGACCCTAAAACACGGGGTGTTATAGTCTCCACCCGTTAAATGAGCCTTGTTCTCAAGGCTTAAGACGCGGCACTTGACGATGGTGCGGTCTTTGTGAAGAGGTGTGGATATTTCTTTCGGAATTGATCCTTGCGTTCCTAGGTAAACTCAGGGCCTCGCCCAGAGTTCCATTGAACTTTGACAATTAGGATACGGCTTTGTTTCAACCGTTTGACTTTTCTATCCATGATTTCTGCGGGTTCCTCGATAAAATGAAGCTTGTCCTCAATATGGAATCCATTAAACGGAACGGCTAATGGTTCGTCGGTATAGCACTTCTTTAAGTTGGATACGTGAAACGTATGATGAACCTTGCTCAACTCTTGAGGCAGCTCAAGCTTGTAAGCAATGGACCCAACCTTTTCCATCACCTTGGATGGTCCAACATACCTGGGGTTTAGCTTCTCTCATTGCCAAAGCAGTACTTCACTATCTCTTTCCTAAGGTGATACTTCAACATGATTCGGTATTGGACCGTCGTCCGAACTAGAAATTCTAAAGAGCTTAATGACTTCTCATTGGCGTAACTCTTATGGCGAGCAAGTTTGAATCAGATTGTCGCAATGACGTCTAGTGATGTGTCTTCAGCTTCTTTGGCTTAGGTTTTGGTATAGTAAGATGAACGCGACTATTAATTGTAAGATGGTAGTAAGAGTTTTACTTATTATTATGATGTTATTTTGGTTTCCATGTGAAGTGTACGTTTAATGAATATGCACACAAAACTAGATATAAATATAAATTGTTTCTTGACACAAGAAGTTTTAAAGGTGACTTACCGCTCAGCATGACATGGTCCTTCTTGAATTATACATAGTTGATCAGGCCATGTATAATTGAGGACTAACGATGCATTGCTCATTTTCGTCAAAATAGTGTTATGATTTCATGATATCTATGAAAGTGTCATAGATAAATAAGTAGCGAATTAAAGTAATTCGAACGAAATTTCCACAACACATTGACTTGATAGCTAAGTTGGAATCGTTCGTACAACACAACGAAAATTTAAGAGAAAATACAACAAGGATTTCTTAAAGGAATAGAGTCTAAGCATTGATATCCTCCTCCATGTCGTTAAGGTCTTGATTGGTTTCTCTTCCTCCTAAGGCATGCACCATTCCACGTGCTCTAGTACCTTCAACTTGGTTTTCATAGTTCTGGTTCTTTAGCTCCGGGCAAATCACTCCTGTCGGTGCCCTTGATTCCCACATTTCTGGAAATGAGGTTTCGTCTGATTGTAAAGTAAGCATAGGACTCCTGCAGTCTCGGGACAAGTGACCAACTTTCTTAAGGCATTTGCGCACTTTTACAGTGCACTGCCCATGTTATGAAACTTTCACTTGTTGTCACAATGTAGAGTTTTCCAGCATACTCCTTCCTTGTCACCAGGCCAATCAGTATAAGTTATAGCCGGACTTGCTTTCTTGTGGGTTGTTGTTGAAGTTGGTTGTGTTATCGAGTTTCCACTTATTCTCACTTGACGATCATATAAAGGTGCGGATTTTCTTATCCATCAGTACAATTGCCATTTCAATTGCCTCTTGCATTGTCTTAGGCCGTTGATGCAACCGACACTGACCGTGAATCAGATGTCTGTGCAAACCACCGACATATCTCTAAATCTTATCTGATTCTTCAGGAACATCCTCCCGCACAACAAAGCCAATTCTGAAAAGCCGCTGGGTATAACTTGTCAAGTCCGTATCCCTTCTACCTTCAGAATCTCAAATCTCCATTTCTAGTTTCTTAATTTCTTTTTGAGGATAGTATTTGTCAGTCATCGTTTTCATGAGTGTTTTCCAAGGCATACCGTAAGCGGCATCATGACCAACTGTCTTGACATAAGTGTTCCACCATGTTAAAGCAACTGAATGGAGAGTGCAAGTAGCAAACTTGACTTGATTCTCAACTGTACAGTTACTGATATGGAAAAACATACACCATTCTTTCAAACAATTGTAATAGAATACAAATCCTTCTGTGCCTTTGTAAGTTTAATGGTGACATTTAAGAAGTCAGTGTAAGTACATTTCAATGAGCAACTCGTTCTGTCCTTCAAGCACCCGTTCCCAGAATTATTGCTGTCATCCCATTCCGTACATTCTTTAGCATCACGTGCTGCCAAAGCGGCAGTAACGTCTTGGTCAATCATTGCCTGAAGCTGGGCATTAGTGACAGATGTGGTGGTGGTTGTTGTGGCTGGTGATACCCTTGTGGTTCTTTTCTTTGGTGCCATTTCCTTTAAATCACCGAGTAATAAAATAAATTTAGTTTAGTTATCCTAGTCGTGCTCCAAAAATAGAGTGTTGCGAGATGATGTATGGTAAATATGAATATGCGCTCATTGTATGAATGGCGTGTCATGGCGAAATAAATGCCTCATGACATAATTGGATGGTGGGGAACCTAGAAACAAATTAATGTTTGATATTATAGGACCCTACCTACGAGCTAATATTCAACTACCGTTGCCTTAAAGAAATGTTCTAGTATTTATATAAATAACCCTTATATAAATAATTGTATAGTATGTGTAAAGGAATGTTAACACATCTATGTATATATAGTAATATACGTACTATAATATGAATACGTATATGCATTATGTAAGCATCTAATATGACCAACTAATGCAACAATTAGTGTATGCATGTCTCGTAAAAATATTTTGAAAATGTGAGCGTTGAAAGTTGTTATAGTCTAGGTAAAATGCAACCTAGTTCTCTATAACCTTGGCTATGATTACCAATATGTATCACCCCCAAAAACGGGTCGCAGCGGAATATGGGTTTGGGAGCGTTACTTTATAATACCATTGCTTAAGTCATGAGAGAACGGCCTCTAACTGTGTCGTTTGAAAGGAAATCTTGAATTATTTAGACTCAAAGCATATCTACCTTAAGCCAAGCATCTAAATTCACTCTGAGAATAAAACAGCTTAAAAGTGTCCACATAAAGTTGGTGAGGTATCATATGACATGTTTAAGTATAGAATGTTGAACTAAACACAGTTTGTAAGGTATGGCAATGACCATTTAATCCCCCAAATATCACAAAATATAAGTATAAGTTGGATACCCATTATCAAAGTAGGTATTGCCACTTTATTTCAAGGCAACGATAATGTTCGAGTGTGTGGAAAACCAGATTACGATTAACTACTAATCATGAAACACGCTGCTCAAACTTGTATCCACTTTATTTAAGGCACCGTAATTGTTTCCAAGTGTGTGCGGTGTAGTTCTTTACTCCGACATGCGATAACGTTGTATGCTGCTCGTGATAGCTAATCACCGAACGGGGCAGTCACACCCAAAAGATCTATTTCATAACATTCGCAACGGCTCCCACCTCTAGGTAATTCACAGTTCAATCCGGCTAAGCTAATCCATAATCATTGGGTAAAAGTAACGTATGTCCTTGTTTTAAAAATAATACAGTAAAACAAGCAATGTATTTCGACCAAAAAATGTAATTGAGTATATAGGACCAGTTTGTAAAATAAAAAGAAAATCACCAAGTAATTGAATTTGTTAAACAACATGTTCTCACCACCAAAATTTTAAAACATAAATAACATAAAACTGGTGCTATAAAACTCACCTCGAGTGGATGAGTTAACAAGATAAATCATAGAAATGCGTCACGAATATGTCGAATGCAACCTAATTAATTATAGGTCGTATGAGTACTAAGTACTTTGAATAACTACTACATGAAATTAAATTGCTAATAAACTACACACCATCTAAATTGTGTTAGTAAATTCATTTAAATTACTATAGATAAATGAAAACCGCGATTCGAACTCGAAAATCGAACAATAATCAACCGCTTTGTAAAATAATATTTATAATTATTTACTAATGTAGAAAAATTATATAAATGATTCCAAAATGTTTCGCAAAAAATTAAATTAAAAACGAACCAATACTATTCACGTCAGGAAATAGTGCACAAGTAGGACATAACTTTCTCGTTTTAAGCCCGTTTGGTATGTTTCTTACGTCCACAATGAGCATCACAGTATTAGAAGATGTATCAAAATATTTACATTTTCAATTTATGCTTACTTGTGAACAGTCTACATTTTACTGTCAAACAATTTATATTATAAAATTATTTTTTATAAAATTAGTCGTTGTAAACTCGTAAATGTCGTATTTTATTCGTTATATCTCCGTTTTTAGTGATTCTTTCGAGCACATCTTTGTTATTAAAAGTTATATCATATTAATGATGTTTTCAAAATGTTATTTACTGATGTGAACAGTAACTTTTATAAAAATAGTTTTATAAACGTATTTATTGTCGTAAACTCGCGAAATTCATAACTCCTTCGTTATTGATTGAAAAATTACGATTCTTATTGTTTTGGAATCCTAAAAATAATGTAAATCTATCAAAAATTAACATTTTTAATATATCAAAGTATTTTGTATCTTGTTTTATAAAAATTTCTTTTATAAACCCGTTTATTAACGTATAACTTGTAAACTACGTATCTTCTTCGTTATTAATCCGTTTTTCAAGTTCCTTACATGTCTGGAATCCTCATGAGATGTAGTATTTTATAAAAATATAAAATAAATACATTAAATTTCAAATTAAAACAGAAGGTTTTGATGTTTTTGATAAAAACATGTTTAAACTTGATTTTGTAACTTTTAAGCTTAATCATATTGTTACAAGTCCATTACAACACTTATTTTCACATGTCTTCCATCCTTAGGGTCTCTAGTCCATGATTAGTCCATATATTGTCCAAAAATCACAAGATCCAAATGCGTACAAACTTATTTATCCATAAACTTTCATAAGTATACATTTTAGTTAACTTGTGTATATATACTTTTTATACATAACCAATACTTGTACATTATTTATACTTTCGACATAACATGATATTCTCATCCATGTAACATATATACAAGTTTACCAAGTCATAAACAAGTGTAAAAATCCCCTTTTTTACAAGTAAACAAGTTCTTAGATGGTAATTACTATATAGAAGTTATAAAACATATAAAATCATGAAAGTAAAAGGTGTAGGTTTCCTAGATAACCTTGATATGAAGTGTGGTGATGAAAAATGTGATCTAAACCCTTGTTTAGCAACCAAACCCAAGATTATAACACTTGAAAACCCTAAAACCACTTGAAACCCTAATCTTGCTTTCTTGCTTGATTAACCCTTGTAACCTCCAAACCAAACCTTCTAATCACCTTTGGATGGTCCTTAGAGATATGTGTAAGGGAAAATGTGTGTAAGTGTGAAATAAATTTTGGTAAGATTTGTGTGATATTGTTTGAGCCTGTGTGCAAATGGTTGAAAGAAATGGGAGAGATTTTTGTGTTTTACACTTAAGGAAATGAGATGTATGTGTTACTTCCATTTGCTAAGGCATTATATATGCAAAGACTAGTCCAAGGAACACATTGAGGGAAATAAGGAAAGTCTTGGTCAAGTATAAGGAAAGTCTGAGGTCAAGTAAATGGAAAGTCTTGGTAAAATATCTAAATGTTCCTAAATGTAGAGATCATCCCATGAAATTTAGGGAAAGTGTTTTGTAGATATTTTCCTTGGATATCTTTGTGTATATCTGGCCATATGGACATATAAGTGATGTTATTTTGTAAATTCTAAGTATTAGGTATAATTGTGGGTATTTGTTGAAGCGTAGAAAAGTTATGGTGGTTCCGATACATGCCTAAAACTCTTTTATCGTGAACGTACTCACTTTACTCAGCCAATAAAAATAAAATGAACAAAGGTTAATAATTATACTCAAATAATTACTTAACACTTGCTTGATGGTAAACCTTTAAATTATTTGATGGCCGTTACATTGAACGATAATTTATTAGCTATACGCGATTAACTTAACGATTACGAAATTAAAGCAAACGCGTACAAAATTAAATAATAATAGTGAATTTCTGTTGACGATCGTAATATGACCCTAGAAACACGGGGTGTAATAGCCGCAAACAATTCTGAAAGTAGTCTATTCACACACCCGCACCACAAAACTAAATGAATCACTAAAAGCAAAGCCTTCACATTTCGCGAACAGTACGGCCCAATCCCATCAGCCCCATGGCATTAGGACTACATTTTGAAGCTAATTTTCAGGACTAATACATGTGGCAGCAACACAATGAACGAATGAAGAGTTTTGAAAATGCCATTTTCAAGCAACGCGAGGAGATCAACGATAGAATGACTGAAATGTTTGGGCTTCTTAAAGAACTCACGACCACCAGAGGCTAAATTCCCCTTCACCAAGAACGTGAATTATATCTCTCTCGCAAGAGGAGAAGAGGAGATGAGTGACAAGATTGACGTAGCAACTGGAAACAACATTGAAAAACCTACCAGAACAGAAACGAGGATGCAAGTAAAGGAATCCGAAAAGAAGAATGAAGCTGGAAAAGAAGAAGTGACCGAAGTACCTAGTTCTCATCCCGTAGAATATTATCTGAAAAATAGTATCAATGAGAAACTGATCAAGGGGATTGTTGATAATCATAGGTTTAATGACTCCCTATCAGGAACCCGAATTGGAAAAACAAAAGGAAAAACCTATAACGTATCACCAAGGGGGCTTGTTTATGAAGCAATCCTCAGAAAAAAGATAACAAGGAAGGAGGACATTAGAGGAAACTTCGAAATACCTTTTAACATAGGAGGCCTAAAAGGCATAAACGCCCTAGTAGACAAAGGATCCGACGTGAACGTCATGTCCCTCTCTACCTACATGAAACTAACTGACGAGAGGCCTGCTGAGACGGACATTAAACTCTCACTAGCTAGCCACTCGTACATCTACCCTTTAAGAATAGCTGAGGACGTATTAGTTAAAGTTGCCGAGCATGCGTACCTCATGGACTTAGTGATTCTATACATTAAAGAAGATGAAAAGAGGCCCTTCATCTTAGGAACACCATTCCTGACAACGGTTAAAGCCGTAATTAAGTTCGACAAAGGCACCATAACTTTAAGATCTGGAAAGAGCAAGATTAGTTTCCATAGGATACCTGAGTCCATCTTAAAGATCGAGAGAGGAGTTAAGAATGACATAGAGCCTATAGTATAACAATCCAAGAATTTTCATCAAATGCAAAACCTATTTTACTATTATCACAATTGTACGGGGAAATTTTTCACTTTATTACATTACTTGCATTGTCAATATCTCAGTATGTCATATAACTTACGTAACTAAAGTAGACGAGCTCACGCAACCTATCTATAACAATCCTATCTTTATATATGTCAAGAAATCATCATAATATATCAAGTTAATATCATCATATTCCTATTACAAAGTACATTATTCCTATAATGTACCATTCGCAACGTTATATCAAAACGGGCTTTAAACCGTTATCGTATGCCTCTAAACCCTAATTTCATGAAGGGTTAATATCTAAAGTGAATGCACAAGCTACTAAAGCATATGTACAAGTATCATAACATCTCACATGAATATACATTCTAAAGTACAAGTCCTTAAAAGCTCAATATACAAGTCATTAAGCATGATCTCTAAAATAGCCGTTTTACCTCCGTTTTCATTCTAATTTCTTCACCACCACTTAAGCAAGTTACTACACTCATTTTACAATATATAAACCCTAAATATTCCATTCATAAGCTTTCATATATCTTTTTGCACTCAAAACCCTAATTTAAAAGTCAGAAACCCTAACCCGAGCTAAATACTACACAATGACCCGTTTCTTCATTTTAATCCATTTTAAACCTTAACCAACACTCAAATAAGTTGCAATAACTTATTTTACAATCATATCAATCCTATTCAATCATTATTTCATCATTACTTCATCATTTTACTTCACTTGTACGTAAAACATATCCTAGAAACCCTAAATGTACCTAATTGGTTCATTTAACCCGTTTACTCGTTTTAAACCATTCTAATCCCAAATAACCAACCAAGGGCCATTGTAAACTCATAAAATTAGTTTAAAAATCATTATCTAACATTAACTTGGCAATGTGCAAGAAATCAAAACCCTAGAAAACCTTAACGAATCCAGAAAACCCTAATTGTGCCCAAATTGTGACTTTGACCCGTTTTCTCAATTTTAACCCATTTTAACTTAAACCAATGACCAAACTTCATTCAAAATACTTTATATAAGCCTTAGGACCTGTAATCCATCATTATTAATCAAGAGTATGCAAAATATAAACCAAGAAAGTCAAGAAAATCCTAAACGAGCCCTATTTGAACACGTGACCTCGTTTTTTCAATTTTAATCCGTTTTAACCCAAACCAATTGCTAATCTTTGCTATACCTTCCTACATCAGACCTTAACAACCTATTTCATCTATCCTTAATCATTTATAACACAATGTACCTTGTTAAAACTCTTGAATCCCTAATCGAACCCAAAAATAGACCGCATCCCTTTTTGCTCAATTTTAAACCAATTAAAACCATTCCAAGTGCAAATAACCAATGTGAACCTCTTCTAGAAACCCTCAAGCAGATTATTCACCTCCTTATACCATTTATTGGTTAAAAATGAAGCCACATGACCTCCTTGATGAGTCATTTCAGCCGCGGCTGAAGTACCACCACAAACACCCTTCTAGTTGCTTTCTAGCATCCATGACTCATCAATACTCAGCCCCTAGCTTCACCACATCATTTACTAGACCTTCCAAGTGTCTCACATCAGATTCATGAGCTTCCTTAACCTCCTTGGTCTCAAACTAGTATAAATAGGGACCTTATGTCTTCATTCCAATTTGCACCACATCTCTTCTTTCTCAAACCCATAAGGCAGCAATACTTTGCTCCCATATGATCCTAGGATCATTAAAGAAGTTCAATAAGTGAACCCTTGAAGAATTGAAGCCCCGGAGTAAAGATACAAGGCGTACGAGTGGAAATACTACCCGAAACGACCTGTTTCCACCAT
>BQNB010070159.1:0-33224 GCA_026074375.1 Tanacetum coccineum
TTGTCAAAACTGAGTTTGAGGGGCAGATTCTGAGTTGTGTTTATGAGGTCAAAAACCATATCAAAATGTCTTTTTAATTGATGGGCTTGCTACTGTATCATGTTCATGATGTTTATGATTTTCTAGAATTTTTGTAGAATTTTCCTTAGTGTTTAAATGGGCCTGCTCAAGCTAAACTTTTTAAAGGCCGAATCAGGTCAAGTTTTGGACACTTTGGGATGTTGAATTTTTATAAAATAGTTAGACTCCTTATTATTTTTTCAAAAAAAATCATAGAAGCTCACAACTCATTAGGTAGCTATGAAATGTAAGGAGAAGTAACAATTAGGTGTTTAAGTATTTTATTTAGAGTCATCTTGTGACTATAAAAACTGAGTAAAAAGCAGAAATTTGAGAAGTAAAGTTTGTGAGGAAACTTGAGGTTAGCGAGTATGAGGAGTATATAGAAGAGTTAATTAAGATAGGATATAGAGTATCCATCGTTGTGATTGTTACATTGACTTGGGTGTGTGACCTAATCGATGGTAACATATGTGTGTATTGTTTTGTTTAGATTCTTTGCAAGATTAAGTGAAGGAATTGGAATTTGCTTTGCATTAGGTGAGTTTTACAGTCCCACTTTTTACTTATATTTTGGGATGGAAATGATGCAAAACTGTTTTTGAATTATGAACCGTGATAAGTGTTTTTAAGTGTCGAACTATATGATTGCTATGTGTTATTGTTATGTGACATGAATGGTGGTAAGGCATGTGTATGTGAAGAAGGCATGACCTAATTATGAATTGTGGAAAGGCATGCGTATGTGAGGATGACATGACCTAGTGTGTAACCCGAACGGACTTAGCTAGTCAAGTGGGTTAGTCTTGCGCGGAGACATTGAGATTGTTGGGATGGCGGGGTACGATCCACCCCGGTTATATGTGAATTGATTGTTGTGACAGAATAGCCATGCATATATGTTCGTAAATGTTGTTTTTGTTGATCGCGATGTCATATGTGCATCTTAAACATGTAACTCTCACCAACAATTATGTTGACGTTTTAAGCATCATTTTCAGGTGAGCAAAACGTATGAAGAGTTAGGAAGAGGAGTTAGCTGGACCATAGGCTTGCATGCGGAGTCTATGAATTATCTGTTTTAGTTTTTAATTAAACTTGTCATGTTATGTTCTTCATGCATTATATGTTGGATTTTTGTTTTGGGCATTGTCATAACACGCTTTAGATCTTAAAGTTTATTGAATATCATTTTTAGTTATCTCTATTTTGACGCCTTGTGTTGTGATGATGCCTATTGATCATGCCTTGTGATTCCGCCTTGGCGGGGTGTGACAACTATCACAAGTTTATCCAAGTATGGTTTACACACATGGTTCATGAGATCCATGAACACAGCAGGCGCGTTAGTTAAACCAAATGGCATCACTTGGAATTCATAGTGTCCGTACCTTGTTCTGAAAGCAGTCTTGGGAATATCTTCATCCTTAACTCTCAATTGATGATAGCCTGATCTTAAGTCAATTTTTGAGTAAACATTCGAACCTTGAAGTTGGTCGAATAAATCATCTATCTTTACGATTCTTTACGGTGAGTTTATTCAGCTCCCGATAATCGATACACATTCTGAAAGATCCGTCTTTCTTTTTAACAAATAAGACAGGAGCTCCCCAGGGCGAAGTACTTGGTCGGATAAAACCTCGATCTGCTAACTCTTGTAGTTGATTAGATAGTTCCTGCATTTCTGAAGGAGCTAATCTATAGGGTGCTCGAGCTACTAGTGTCGCTCCTGGAATTAAATCAATTTAGAATTCTACTTGGTGAACTGGAGGAAGGCCAGGTAGATCTTCAGGGAAAACTTCTGGAAATTCTCTGACCATTGGTATGTCTTCTAGTCATTTTTCATCTGACTTCTTCTCCATTACTTGGGCTACAAAAACTTGACATCCTCTGGATATATACCTTTCGGTTTTAATACATGATATGAGGCTTAGTCGGGTTTTACTTTGATCACCTCGAATGATTAAAGTTTTACCGTCGACGGGGATGTGGACGGCTTTCTCGTCACATATAATTCTAGCATGATACTTGGATAACCAATCCATACCAATAAAACTACCGAGCTTAATCGACATGAGATCAATTTCGAAAGGTTAGTTTAGCAAGATCACGGTGCAACCCTGGATAACGGTATTAGTGCCTACTAGGTTTTCATCGGCCATTTCAATGTCATAGGTAGTATCTAGTGTAATTGGTGGGATATTAAGCATAGAAGCAAAAGATATGGACACAAAACTTTTATCGGCTCCTGAATCAAATAATACTCTATCTAAATAATAGTTTAAGAGGAACATAACTGTGACTACGTTCGGGTCTTGGTGAGCGTTCTTGTCCCTTAGCAAGTATGCTCTTCCATGGGCATTGTTGTTTGCTTTTGGGCACTGATTTCTTTAATGCCCCTTCTCTCCACAGGCATGCCAAGTTACTGACACTAGCTGCAGGTTGCTTCCAGTGGCTGGCCCTTTGTTTCTGCAGTTCCTGGTCAGATGACCCGCCTTGTTGCAAGTCTGACACTTGACAGTACATGGTCCTGTGTGATGCAGGGTGCATTTTTTACACAGGGGAAGGCTTCTAGTATACTTGTGGAGATTGTTTATGCCCATCTAGGACATGTTTTACAGATAATATAAATATGCAGCAGAATAATAAAGAACAGTATATTATCAAACAAGGTTTTATCATTAAACATATCCACCAAGCCTCAATATTATTTGATCAGAATAATATAGTTACCTATCTCTAACAGTGTCATGGCTCAAGGAAAACCTTGATTCCCTTGAGGCTACATCACCACTATATACGTCTACATCTCTAACTCTTGCACACACACACACACATACGTTTTTCTGTGTACACACACTTTTCTGGATGCTAAAACTATGTGTCTATGATCTCTTTATATAGAGAGATCATGACTTACAAAGGAAGTTAACATAAAGATATAAACAAGTAAATCTTTTAAACATTAAGGAATATCTTCATATCTTATGTTATCTTTATCTTCTTAAGGAGATCTTCCAGAATCTTCATATTTTGATATCTTTGACTAAATCTTTAATAATTCTCCACCAGCTTGTAGAATTTCAATCTGCTAGAGTTAGTCCTTATGTTTCATTCTTTTATTTATTTTGTCTCATCAAATCTAGAATCCCAACAATCTTACCACTAAGCAAATTTCATTTAGGCAGGTCCTCGGTACAGTTTACTATTGAGAAATACCGATCCAGTTCTTTCAAACAGCGGATGAGGCCACAGCGACTTTCCGTACCCTTGAAAGTTGAAAGGTTTGGTAGCTCATAAACACTTTGTAGCTACACTTTCTTGTTAAGTGAGCTTCTCTTGGGTCCCGGTTGTTAGTATTGTTAGTAATAAGCCAGTTAGCAGCTTTGTGCTTCTATAGCTGCTGAAACACTATTCAGCACCTCAAGTTTCTTGATGGGCCTGATACATTGTTTGGTGCTGCAAATGTTGATGTCCTCTTGGGAGCCATTCTATCAACATTTACAAGACAACAGAGAATAAAAATTCATATACTGATAGTCAAATTGTAACATCCGAGAATTTTCGAATTTTTGAATGACGATTTCAATCGTTGACTTTTAGGGTCTGGCTTGACTTATAAAATGACCATCTAAAGCCCGTTTTCACAACTCGGACCCTAAAGCAATTCTATGTGAAACAACATTCTTGACAAGTTTTCAGTTTTGCCCGAGACCTGGAAACGAGCCGAAAAGGGCTAAAACAGCACCGCAAAATTTTTCGAACATATACAACGCGACAGACAAAAACAATAAATTATGTTTTTAATTATCATGTATTTATTTAATAAAAATTATTAATAAATTAGTCAATCATTTTAATTTAAAAGCGTTGCGGATAACGCGAATAGCGCTCGAGTAGAAATCGCAATTTAATTCGGACAAGACGAAACCGGTTCACAAATGAATAAACAGATAATTTATTAAGATGTTATAAAATAATCATGAATACTATCAAGAAATACTCATTTTTTATCAAAAAATAATTTGAAACAATGACGCAAGTTTCGAGATTGAATCGTCCTTAAGTCGCTCAAACGAGACCGACACCAATATTTAAAAAAAAGTTTATCAACATTTACACATTTGGTCCCTGTGAGATATTTACAAAAATCACCCCACACTATGTAAACTTGTCATTTTCTTTTAGAGATTTTATATAAATAAATTTTTTATATAACAAACTTTCATTTCATCTCAAAATACACACACACTCTTTTATAACTCTCTCTCCCTCTCCTATTTATCTGGCCGCCGGCCACCACCCTCCGATCACCTCCGGTCATCTTCTCCGGCCGGATTCCGGCCAACACCGCGGGATTTTCCGATCAAAACCAAAAATGGTCCTCACAACCGGATCTACTCGACCCACTACCTCACTCGCCACCACCACCACCCGCTGACGCCATGCCACGCCACCGCCATCATCATCATCTTGACTCCATCATCAAAATCATCACCACCACCGACGCACCAACACCACCACCTTCGTCCGGGTTTAAAACCACCACCATGGTGCGTTTTGTTTGGGTTACTAAAATCATTTAGGGTACGTCCGGTTGGTGGTAAGCACCAAAGAGTACGTCGGGTTGTGGGTTAACACACACCGGGTGTTGTGGGTTACGGTTAAACAGCCGGTAAAAAAGAGTCCGGGTTGGGGTTTTGTACCACAAGGGATGTTTGTTTGTTTTCGTGGAATCCCGCCACCATAAGGGGTGCGTTTTGTTTACATAAGCACCAAGGGTGCGGGTTGTTATAGCAACAGGGGTGTTTGTTGTAGGCTGTCATAACCCACAAGGGTGCGTTGGTTTGGTTGTTCTAAACCACGAGGGTGCTTTTGGGTCGGGATAGCATCCGGGACAGCCGGGGGAGGGGAGGGTATGAGTTGTGTGGTTGGGTTATGTGCTAACAGCCGGGGGGTGTGCGTCGGGTTGGGGTTACAGCCAAGGGGGTGTTCGTGGAGGGTTATAACAAAAAGGGGTGTCGGGTCAAAACCATCAACAGCCGGGGACAGCCGAGGGGGTTTGTTTCGATGGGTTAACAGCCGGGATGGTTGTTGAGTTTGGTTTGCGTTTGGCTTGTTGAAAAGTAGGGGTGTTCGTGTAGGGTTATAACAAAAAGGGGTGTGTATGGTTAATAGCAAAAGGGGGTGTTTGGTTTCGGGGTTGGCAGCCGTTAGGGGCGTTTGGTTGGGTGGCAGCCACCAAGGGGTGCGATGGTTGGGGCTGTCACCGCACAAAAGGGCCGTTAGGTTGGGTGGCAGCCACCACACAGCCACCATGCGGGGTCCGTTTGGTATAGTGGCAGCCAAACGGGGGTGTTTGGTTTGGGTTTGGCACGAGTAGGGTGCGTTTGGTTTAGGTTTAAACAAGTTAAGGGCGTGTTTGGTTTAAGAGAGAGACACGAAGGACGTGTTTGGTTTAGCGAAACAACGAGGAAACAACGAGGGTTCGTTTGGTTTATATATATCAAAACAACAAATGAAAACAACATAAGGTTTTAATAAATATCAAAACCGGATAAATACTTATTGGTGGTTTTAATTGGTTAAATAAATATAATATTTATTAATTTGTTTAATTTAGATATAATAATATACATATATATTATATCTAGAAAACGTGAGTGGTTGAAATATTAAAACGTTAACAATTGCAACATATAATGATTTATGGGAAAACGTTGAGTTTTGCGTATATGGGAAACGCTGTATAAACGGGAAAGTCATGACGAAAATTTTATAATTTTCTATACTTGTTAAGGATTCACAAAAACTGATATTGTTTTAGAAATCGATAAAAAGGGGACTAAGCTACATATTTAAGATATAATAATTTGTATTATACCATAACCCGACCAATGAACAAAAACTATACTTTTATATCGAGATAACCATTTTGGACACGACCTGTCGGAGAAACGTAACTTAAATTATAAAATATTATTTTAATATTTTATATTTTATAATGGTTATAAACTGTTACAAACATGGTTTGATAAATTCATAACGTTAAGACATGTGTCTACCATTATTCAAAGTCTTTTTATTAATTAAATTGGTTGTCAAACTAATTGGTTTAATTAATTATTCACACTTATTATATAATACCTGCAAGGTATTATATACTTTTTATATTACTATGCAAAAAGTATTTTAAAGTTAAATTAATACTTGAGTTGTTTGTCTTTATTATATAATTCGCAGGTAACGAGTTATACAATGGTTTAGTTTTCTATGTAATATATATAGTATATTTATTACACACTTTGGGTTTATTTTCAATTTTTTTATTTAACCATTCACCAATCCATTACTAATTTTTTAAATCTAAAATCTTTTATACAACTTGTGGCGTTTGATGTAAAACCATTCACCGGGAAAACCCAAACTACACATTATCATAGGCTAGTGGGACTTAGCCGTTAAGTTATGTGCTCTCTCACTGGTCAGGCAGCTTCGTCTGCTTCGTATTGTTGCATATTAGATGGCTATCTGTCAATCGTTATTCTTCATCATGGAAGTTAGATGCCTATTTGTCAAATCGTTCTTCGTCAACTATGTGAATTAGATGGCCTACTTCAATCGTTCTTAACATCAGGTGAGTTTCTTAGCCCCCACGCTTTTAAATGATATGTTTTTTATTTTTTGGGGATGTGAGTACATGACTGGGTTACAAATTCTATAATGTTTGATTTTAAACTCTGTTAAGTGTAATTTTCAAAATCGTTGCATAAATGTTTACTAAAACGCAGTTTCATGGTTGATTACCTGTTGGTTTTACCTACTATTTATATTATATCTCGAAGGTTATACATCACTGGTTTACTTTTTGACGTAAAACGCATTCTATACTTTATTGGATTTATGATTTAGACTTTAGGTTGCATGAACTGGTAAAATCACTTGGAGGGTAGTGCGCGAAATGTATAAGATATGATATTTTGGGATTGCACAATATCCCCGTTCGGGTGACTAGCTTTTCCCCGGGAACAACGTTATACCAGTCGGATTACGATTGGAACTGGCGCCTGCGGGGGCAACAATGCACATTATACATTTGCATTGCCAGGGTGTCCTTGAAGGGGGACACCGATAACCGGGGGAAATATTCTTTTTAGTATTGCCGGGTGTTCCTTGGAGGGGACCACGGGTAACGGTATGGGGGGAACATATTTTTCATTTTTGCTCGGGTGTTCTTAGAGTGAAACTAACTAAAAATGGGTACACTTTAATGTGCCTTGGAATTAAAGTTGCTAAATACAAGTCTACGTCAGTTCATGAACTTAAAGTAATGGTAATCATGGGTTTATACACACTTGAATAAGGTGGCAGAACCATACTATTGGGATATTTCTTTGTGATCCAACTTTGATAAGTACATTTTGAGGACTATTTGAGGGATAAAAATGGTCTTGCATAATATTCACATGCTAATTGATTTCTACAAAATCTTACGTACCATTTTTGGAAGGACGTTAAAGGATTTAAAATGGACACGGCAATTATTTTATGATATTGTAGGCGAGACAGTAGTCACTATCTTTTGTTATATGACACTGTAATGATACAGGTGGGCAGATAACATTTATTGGAACTAACGAACTATAATTTTATTACTGAAATATGAATTACAATGCTTTTTAAAAGGAAATTACAAGAATTAAAATAACATTTAAGCTAAAAATTACTAAAATATGTCTACACTAAGCTACACTAGATACCCTTCTTGTGAGTGAAGGAGGTCCTATATTTATAGGAGAGAATGGATGCTTCTAGGCCTTGTGAACGCGTTCCCCTTGGTCTTGATCATCACCCTTCATTCCTTGCAATCATTGTGTCTTCAATCTTCACCGTTGGATCATTAAGTGAGCACACGGATTGCCAACGTGGCATTCCTTGTGTAAGAGGCCTTGTGCTTCTTTTGGCTTATTTTTAGTATAAGTTCCCATTTGAGTGTGTTTCTTTGGATCCCATGTGACATTCCCTTGACAATTGTAGCCAATGAGAGAGCTTTGATGACGATTTTTGATGCTGACTCATTACTTGGTACTTGAATCTTTGTTCCACATAGTCAATTGCATTTTTCCCTTTGTTTTTGACAGGGAAAATGGAGGAGAACGACGATGAACAGTAAAATGGGTATTTCCCGCGCCCTTTTTTTCTTTTTATAACTTTGTTTGACTGAGTGGATTTGTGCCCGGGTAAAAAGGATTGGGCCATGGTATATCTTTTGGGCTCGGGTTATACTTAAGAAGATAACAACCGTTATCCTTTTATATAAAAAGGACTAACGGTGTTAGTCATTCAAGGACCATTTATGAATTTTGTTTAACAATGAAGGCTAATTGGGTATTTTGAGAATTTTGTCTTTTGTGAGTTGACCAAGGGTTGACTTTTAATGACCATTTGCTAGAAACTTCCGGCTCTTGTGCATCCTATCTGTTCTCGTGTCCGTGTTTGTCCAGTTTTAACCGTTTTTTGTGATTTTTGCACTATCCGTACCTACACATTCACAAACAATAAAATACATAAATACAAGCATATTTTTGCACATTTTTGATCATTTAAAGGCCATTTTTGGTATAATAAAGATATGCGATTTCTCACATATCAGAAGTCCTCTTTGAACAAGTCTGAGGAAATCAATGGGAACATCAGGTGTTTCGTCGTTGGATCTCAAGAAGTGAGTCCAAGTATATCTGGAGTAGTCATCAACTATTACGAGAACATATTTCTTTCCATTAATACTTTCTACCGGCATGGGACCACATAAGTCCATGTGTAGAAGTTGTAATCGTCTTTTGGAGCTCCGGGTAGTCTTTGTGTGAAAAGACTTTCGTTTGGCTTTTCCTAGCTCACAAGAAGAACAAAGATGATCTTTGATGAATTTTACCTTTGGAAGACCAATCACAATGTCAATCTCTGACAGCAAGTTGATGGAATCAAAGTTCAAGTGCAAAAGACGACGATGCCATAACCAAGCTTGAGACAATGTAGCTTTAGCCATTAAGCAAATAGGATTAGGAGAAGTTGTATCTTGAAGGGTGATTGAGTACAGATCTGATCCATGAGAACCTGTAAGAAGATCATTTCCCTTCAAATCATGCACATAACATGTAGACTTCCAAAAAGCAACTTCCAAATCCGCATAACAGAATTGACCAACAGAGAATAAATTATAATTCAGCCCTTTGACGTTATAAACCCTTTTGATAGTGATATTTCCTTGAACTAGATCTCCACAACCAAGAATTGGTGCAATTTGATCATTTCTAAACATCATCGTACCTAAAAATTTCTCTATAAAATTACTTAGAAGCTTGAGATTTCCCGTCATGTGCTTTGAGAACCCAGAGTCAATGATGAATAGAATTATCTCTACGAGCTGCAAAAGAATTAGAAGACGATGAAGTATTTAATATAGTGGAATTCCAAAGAGTCGTGGGTTCCAATATAGTAGTAGTTCTAGACTAATATCCTAGAGGCATACTAACATTTGGTTTAATATTCACTGTACTAGTCTTAGGTTTCCATTTATATCCCGGTGGTGTGATCTTAGAGTACAACCATTTACATGTCTTACTAATTTGCTCATATTGCCTCCTAATTTTGCTTCTAGGTTTCTAATTAGTTGATTCTAAAGGAACTGTTCTCTTAAGGGGTGTTGCAACAGATTGGTTCACAGTTCATTTGGGTTCTCTAATATTAATAGGCATAGCAATTGGCTGTTTAGTCCTAGAATCCACGCCATTAAAATAATGAAGAACACACATATCATGATTGTCATTTAGCACATATTTACCACAAGTAACACAAAGAAAGTTTATAGTCGAGGTCTTAGCATTCAAACTGTCATTACACGTAGTTATAGATGTTCTATTATTTGAAAACTTAAAATTCCTATGATGGTATTCTACATCTTGCTTCTTCCCTTGACTATTGTTATGCATGACTCTATCTTCTAATTAATTGCTCTTAAGAATTGGTCTGCTAACACTAGTAGTGGGAATTACTCCGATAGAGAAAGACACGCATTTGTTAGTTTTCCTAATGTCTTGAGGCAACCGTGGTGTTCTAGTTTGATTATGCTTTGTGTGAATTTTATACATTCTTGTTGCAATCACATTTGTGTTCTTTAAAATTGAATTCACATTCTGAGGCAAAATCTGTGCAGTGACTGGTTTTGAAAAATCCTTTGACATATCAATTTGAGTAATCGACTTTAACTCTGAAAAATCTTTCTTTTCAAGAGAATCTGAAAAATTTATCAGTTTACCTAAAACAGATAACCTTTGATCTCTAAAAGCATTCGGTTGAAAATGACCAATGGTTTTTCAAACTTAGTTTCCATAGATTTTCCTTTCAACTTTTCATAAAGTTTCTTCAATTCACATAATGCAATGTTTTTGTCCTGAAGTTGATCTTTCAGATCTTGTATTTCAAAGTATTGTTCACGTTCTTTCAGAAATACTTTTGACTAATTTTCTTTGAAAGCTTTGTCATTTTTTATCTGTTCTTGACATTGCTGTAAAGCAAGTTCAAGATCGATAGCATATTGTTGAAGTGCTTCAAAACTCTTTGACATTGTATTACCTTTTGAAAGCTCTTTTTCAAGACGTTCATATTTGACAACTTGGTCCACATAATTACATTGTAAATCAGTGAATTCATCGAGATTAGCATACACACCAAGTATAGCATTCATGTGATCAGCATAATAACATTCGTTAGAAAGTCGATTGATTTCATTCAAAAACTGTGTTCTTTGAGTTACTAGTTGAGATTGAAGAGACTCTATTTCATTTTCAAGAAAATTAAAGTATCTCAAATCAGCAACTATTTCCACTTTTAAACACAAGTAAAAATTTTCTAAACCAACATTGATTTTTTAAATTTGGGGATAAAAATTTCCTTCGATTGTATTTTGAATGAATGGATCTATATGACCAAAATATGTTCTTTTAGCTATTGTTTGTTTGCAACATTCCACTCCCTCAAAAATCATGTCAACACTACTTTTAATTTTGAAAAGTTCTTTAGAGCTTTTACACTTTTGATACCATGGAATGGATTCTTCCATCCGTCTTTCTAACAAAGTTGTGTGTTTATTAAAAGAATCTTTTAATTTTTCATTCTTAGCAGATGTATGACTCATTTTTTACTTTTCTGAAAAATATCATTGTTCAGGCGACTTTTCACGTAGTGGAACGAACAAATTATAAAGATTATTCAAGTTTTTATAATCAAAATATTTGATTAAATCACTTAATTTTGATCGACTTTCTTGGGCAAGACGAATCATTTCGTCAGATTTATGGGCTAACATTAAAGCAAGATTATCATTATAGCAACCTATATCATACAGATAGAGATTTGCTCTTTGAGCTTTCTTGAGGAACTCAAGTTTAACAAAACTTATTTTACAATTACGATTAAGCATATTCATTGTTTGAATTGCTTGACCAGTTTTATATACAATATCATCCAAAACCTTGACTTTGTTTTCTAAAGCAATGACCTTTTCAATTTCTTTGTCTTCACGAGTTTTGTAAAACTTATTCTAAGCCTCTTTTTCTTGTGACATTATGGAGATGGTTTCTTAAAGTGCAAAAAGCTCCTTTTTCATTTCTGAAATCATATGATTTAAATCCCACCTTTGACGCATAATTTAAATCATGATATCTATCAATTTAAGCTTGGAACTTCTTAAGGTCTTTGAACATCAATTGATTAGTCTTTGACAGTTTATTGTTTGCTTCTTTGAAATGGTTATTTGATGATTCTAAACTTTTATTTTTGGTTTTCAAATCCTCAATTTCACCTTTCAATTTATCAACTAAAGTCTTGTTTGATAATTCCAAAAGCTTATTATGATTTTTGTTGTTATCAAATTCACATTTTATTTTATCAATTAAAGAAGCAAGTAAATCACATTCTCTAACAAGATCATCATCCTGATCAACCGTTTCTCCGTTAGTACTCATATCCAATGAATCAATAGTGATGTTAGTATCACCTTGTTCCTCTAGATATATGTCATTAACAGATTCAGGTTGCTTAGGATGTTCTCTGTCATTAGAAAACACATTATAGTTATCATCATCTTCAGCAACCATAGTAGGTTCTTGATCATAAGTGGGTGGAAGAGAGTTGACAATTGCTTTACCTCCATTTCTGGTAGGAGCTTGTTGTGATCTAGTTAAGGAATTTTGGTTGTAGTGATTAGGATGGTTTTGAGGATGGTAAATTGGTTGTTGTTAAGTAACAAGTGCAAGTGGATTAGCAGTACATGCTAGTCTTTCAGCTCTTATCTTATTGACTTCATTCTGGTGTTGCTTCAAAATGTCATAAAGTTTGTGATAGGAGACAGCCTTCAATTCTTGACTCTGCTTAACAAGCATCACAAACCTTTGCCATTCTGGTTGTAATTGAAGTAAGAATTAAACATTCACTTGATGATTGGTAACATCATACTGATTTCTGACAAGCTCATTCATCAACTTGCAGAACCTTGAGTAATACGATTCAAGTGACTTACCATCCCGTGATGTGAATTTTCCAAATTCCTAATATAAATTGGTTTCAAGATCTTGAACATTGATTGATTCACCTTGTGTCAACCTTTCAATTGCTTTTCACAT
Source organism: Tanacetum coccineum (assembly GCA_026074375.1). NCBI lineage: Eukaryota > Viridiplantae > Streptophyta > Magnoliopsida > Asterales > Asteraceae > Tanacetum > Tanacetum coccineum. The sequence continues at coordinate 12,741 of BQNB010070159.1, forward strand.
TTCGCATGCATTTGGACAAGCATCGACTGTAGAGTAGATATCATTATCTATTAGCATCTAATTGGTTCCTTATATCTTTTGACACATTCTTATAGTTCTCCATATACCCTTCTGTAGTGGTTTCTAAACTACCTTCCGCAACTAGGACAGTCTTCTCAGTCCATTTGAATTTGAAAGGTAGATTATAGAGATAATAGTGGATGACTTCATTGTTAGGTTTGGTTTTGATATATCTCTTGATTCTGGATTTCCACTGAACGTAATTAACAGGTGCTAACATTGGTGGATGATCTTTACCACCAGCTTCCATGATGACATTGTAAAGAGCATTTGATGTTTGAGTTTGCAAATTGGTATATGTATTAGACATTTTAATGTAGTTGGAATGGATATCGAATCTTAAGTTTTATGAAGTGATTGAGATTGTGGTTTGATATGGAATTCTAGTTTACTGGATTTTACAAGTATTGATTAAACCGAGAAAAGAAGTGTGACTTTTGCGGGATTTTATTAATCAAGATGAAACCATAAAACTAAAGTAGAATTTTTGATTTGACTTTGAAGTTCTTGTTTATATGAAGCCCGAAGTCAGTCTCTTCCCACCTGTGGCGCGGTCAATTTTTTTTTCCAAGAAATGAGGGTTACAAAAGAAGGGTTTTCTTTGAGCGATATAACACAGAATGAGTAAATTTGACTCAAATTGGGCAGAGTAACGTTTCCTAAAATATGAAAAAAATAAATCTTCATAAACCTGTGTGACAAACCGCAATGAGAATTGGTAAATCACTTGAAAATTCGTAAACCGTTGTGAGAATGATAAACCGCTGCCAAATGGTAAACCGTTGTCAGACCTAAAATATCAAACCGCTGTGACAAAACCAAATAGTGTTGACTAGAAATTACTAAACCGCTTTTGACTAAAGATTAAGCAAATTGTTGCCTAGTTTTAAAACCGCTATAGTTCCATTTTAGACAAACCGCTATAAGGTATAAATCGTTGTGAACTTGTAAAACCGCTATTTCTAAACCACTGTGTCAAACCATTATGACAAACCGCTGGGACCACTGACAAACCGCTGTTAGTGTACTTTTCATTTTCTAGCTTAAAGACGACTAGAAAACAAAACAGGGTTGTCCTACCTTTTCCAAACCGCTGTTAAGAACTAAAAAAGCATGAAAATAAGCTAGAAAGCCATGAAATAAGCTATTTTACCATGAAATAAGCCACAGATTGCAAAACTAAAAACTATTTCTAGACTAAATCAAGTAAAATACAATAACCGCTAAGCTTAAAACTATGAATAAGCTTTAAATAAGCCAAGACCAACGAAAGCCATAGGCTTATTAAGCTTTAAATAAGCCATGCTTTACAAATAAACCACAAAACCAATCACCTAAAACCCCTTTGGCAATTGATACCACTTTTTATCATAATATAAGCTAATCTATTACACAATAATAAGTTATACCAAATAAGCTATGATAAGCCAAAACTATGTAAGAAGAAAAGAGAGAAGTAAAGAGAGAATAATAGATTAGGAAGGAGAGAGTCTGGTGAGTTACACACACATACAATGAAGCAAATGTAACCAACACCCTCCTAACATGCTAGGAGGGGTCTATTTATAGTCCAAACCACATACTAGGCGTATGGACTTGCTTACTTAGGCCAGGCTTGGTTTGTGTTACGCTTTGGCCCGAAACATGGACAATATTAGCTTAAAGTCTAAGCCCGTTAAACCCGACTAGCCTATTACAATACTAGACTAATTAATATAAAGATGACCGATGACATTCTTGTTCGACTTATATAAAAATAAGGCTAACACCTACATTCTTAGGTTTTGTAACCTTTGGCTTATGTTTCTTTTGATTTGCAATTTTTAAAGCATTAGTAATGTGTTTATCACCACAAGAATTCATATCATTCACATACTTAAGCACATAGACATCATGATTAGTAGTAATTAAACATTGCTTACACATAGCACAAACAACTTCAGATTTATCATTCCGAATAGCAAACTTAATGTTATTACATTCAGATGACATATGTTTCTAATTCTTAGAAAGCAGTAAATTCATATGGTGTTCTACTACTTCAACTTCTTTATTCTTGATGCAACTACTCTTAGACGCAGAGGGGACCCTATCATTCTTTGTATTGCTCCTAGGCTGTGGCCTTCTGGTCTTAGCAGTGTTGCCTACTCCTGTAGAAGATAAACCATTTGAGTCAGAATTAACATCTTTCTTAGTGATGACATAAGGTTGTGAAACAAGGATCAGTTTTGACGTAACGCTTTCTCTAACTTTGTTGATAGACATAAAATTTTCCTCCTTAGAAGTCTTAACATGATTAATCCTAAACATTCCTGGGACAGTCACTTTATCATTTTTCACAACATAGGCTTCTATGGTGATAGGTACCGAGTTTGAAATATTGGGTTTTACAAATCATTCGTCTCAATAACCTTGGGAGGAACCTAAGTTTTTGAAGATTTTGGTCGTTCAGATTGAAACGCATTCGGTTGTCGAACAAGAGAACGGTTTTTAAGAGGTTGCAAAAGAGGTTTCCCTACAGTTTATTCATTTGAAAACTTAGTATTCGCACTCATACCTTTGGTGATGTCCTTTTGTTCAGAAACCTAATCAAATAACTGGGCTCTTAACTTAGCATTTTTATAAATCGAATTATGTATTTTTTCTTGCAAAGAGTCATTTATGGTTTTGATTTGAGTCCATGTCACATTGATAGAGTCAAACAGGTTCTTGTATGTGGTTTTAAGGTGTGCATTTTCTTTAGCATAATTTAAAACCTGAAACTCTAATTCCATGTTCTCATCATCTAGTTTCTGAGACAAAGGATCAAGGTTATTTGATGCACATTAAATATCCAAACTCTTACCCTTGATATCTCCTAACTGAGCTAGCAACTGTTCAATTTGGTTTTCCATGTCATTATAAGCTTTATCATACAAAATCTTATCATATTTACATTCCTCATATTTTTTATACCAATTATTCCAAAGAACGGCATATTCATTTCCCTTTTTAATAATGGAAGTTTCAAGTTTTTATTTCGTACGATCAAGCTTGGTTTGGAGATTTAATGTATCTACAACAAAATTATTTTGCATAATAGACATCATATCTTGACTGACAACTGTTCTCAAGAGATGCTCAATTTCATATTCCAAAGCCTTGTGCTTAGCAATAGATTCATCAGCTTCTTTTGCAAGAGATTTGAAGTCTCGAACAAATTTAGGTGATTCTTTCAAAAATTGTATTTTGAAATTTTGAACTCTAGCATCAACTTGGTTAACGATGGGGAAAATTTCATCTTTTACAATTTTTTGAAGCTCTTGATGAGCAGTAGACGACCAATTGTGTATATCTAATGTCATTTTTTGTTTTACAACACGTTGAAGAGTCATAATGATTCCTTTTACCTCATTTAGAAATTTTCATGCAACACTTGGAGAAGTATCATCCGAAAACTCTTTATTTGGTACTGAAATAGATTTTGAGACCGATTTACAAACACTGGCCGGTTTGGAAGTATTTGACAAATACAACTCTTCACGTAACTTTGCCTTTTGAGAAACAAAAACCTCTAAAAGTTGATTAATCTTTACATAATTTTTTAGTTTTATTTCTTTATTTAATTCTTTCATTTTCAAACAACTCTCTTCAGCAAGTTTCAGTGTCTCCTCCTAATCATACACAATAGGAGGATCCTGATTTTCTAATAAAACATTGCCATTATACAAACTCTATTGTTTCTGCTGAGCTTGCTTGAGATAAAAAGGATTTTGATAACCCAAAGCCATTTTCTGTTTGGTGTGATAAAACAAGTTTGGCTTAAATGAAAGCATATGCATCATTTGAATTGATTGACCCGTTTTGACAAAAATATTATCTAGTACCTTTATCTTTTACTCAAGTTGCATTTGTTTATCAAGAAGCTCGTCTTCGCGTATTTTGAAATCAGACTTCAACTTTTTCTTCTCTTGTTTAAGATAAGAAACAGTTGAATTTTCTTTTGAATGCTGGTTATTTAAATTTTGCAATTTCCTCATTTAAAGTAGTTAACATTTTAGCAGAACTTATGTGATGTGCATTTATCTTTCTAGTAAGACATTGCTCTTGATAAACATAATTTTGATAACACCTTTTAAGTTTATCATATTTTTCTTGATTGATTTCAAAACATTTTTCTTGATTTTTATTTCTCGCAAGCTTAGTGCTTAAATTGACATTTATTTCTTTCACTTTAAGATTGATCGTGTTGACTTTCTCAACCTCCATAGCCAAATTATTATATAATGAATAATATAAAGCACGTGTTTCCTCAACAGTAGTAGGATTTTGTTCTAATGTTCCCCTACTTTATTCCATACTAGACATCACAGAGATAACATTAATATCATTCTATTGAACTTGGTGTGGTCCAAAAATGGACTCGAGTAGTTTAGTATACTACTCCTCTTGAGTAAACATAGTAAATATATCATTATCATAAAAAAATTCAGAATGGTGTATCTCAGCTGATCCATCTGAGCCATAGACAGGAGCTTTGTCAATCTGAGTACTCAATGTTGATGCTTGCTGTAAATTAGCCATCAAGATGCAGTTTGCATTGACTTCCTCAATCTCATCAAGATCCCCTGCAGCAGCCATCAAATTAAACTCTTCAGCTTGGAGTTGGATCCCTCCTTCTTCCTTTTGAGCAATCAGCAACTGAGTATGAAGATAAGCAGCATCCCTTCTTCTTAGTCTGACTCTGCATTTCCTAGCTAGATAACCTATTCCTCGCCAGTTGTAACACCTTACCTGATTTCTGTTGTTCCAATTACCATTACATTCAGCCCGTGCTGCTACAACATTACCATTCCCCTTCGGATTGGCATTCTGATTAGCAATCCCTAGAAGAACAATAAGCCTATTCTGATTCCCAACATTCTAAATACCCAGAGTCTGAACTGCATTCAAAACAACCTGATTCCTGATATTTTGCACTGCATTATACCCATTCTGATTCCCTGCCATCTGCCCAGCATACTGTCCAAACTGATTCCCACCATTACCTCCAACTATCTGCATTTGTCTATCTTGCTTATATTTATACCTGGTTGTGCAATCTGCCTATTGTGTGGGTTGGATGAAATTATTTGGTTGTTGTTGGTTGGTGTAGAATAGTTAAGTTTGAATGCTTTAGCCATTAGAACAAGTGCCATGTTCATTGCAATTGTGGGATCGGAAATGTCTTTGGCATTTATCATTGGTTGTTGCATATAGTTCTGGTTGAATAATGGTTGTGGGATGTAGTTGTTGTTGGGTAGTGGATGTTGCATGTAGGTAATATGTGATGGGTGATCTGGGTGAAACACTAGATAGTTATAAGGATTATTGGAATTTTCCATTAGTACCAAAGGATCATGTATTTTTACAAGTCGTTATGCCCTCAGCTTATTTACCTCTAGCTGATTAAATTTCAAGAAATCATACAACTAGGTATAATCTGTTATATGCAAGTCCTTTGTTTGGTGAACAATGGTAAAATGTCATCGCCATTCTGGTTGTAGGTTGTTAAGGAACTTGAGATTGTTGGCAATCTTTTCTAGAAAAGGTTTGTTTCTTTTAAAGTCATTTATTAATTTTGAGAAACGATGATAGTAAGACTCAATCGATTCCCCGTTAGTAGAAGTAAACCTTTCCTATTCATTAAAGAACTTAGCCTTTTTTCTCTTGAACCCCAATATCATAACCGTTCATTATTTGTGTAACATCTGTGATTTAATCAGGTTAGTGATGCCTTTAGAAATGGCTAAGAGTTCTTTCTATGTGATTCTTGTGTGCTATGTGTATCTTCTGTGTGCTAAGTGGTTTGAATAGGTGCATGATATCATTTTGAGGTGTATGATCATCTCATTTTGAGTGCATTTGTGTTTGGTGATGAGTATTCCATCTGTTCACGTGTAGTGATAATGGAAAGGAATGGCGTATTATATGCAATGCTACGTTAATGATTTGATGATTTTGTGTTAAACATTTATGGGAAATGTAACATGATGGAAATAAGTGAAGTGAGTGAAATTTTGATATTTATAGTGGACTTTCTAAATATAGAAAGTGAAATGTGAAATGAAAAGTTATTTTCAGAAAGTTAAGTAAGTTGCGTTTATGTAAAAATGTTTACCTAAATTAGCTTAGGTTTTTATGAAAACTTAAGGTAGTGAAGATAATTATGTAAATAATAATAATAAAAAATATATATAGGGGTGTTTATTTGGCCGGTTTTAAAGAAAAGAAAAAAAAGGAAACTAATTTGACTATAATTAGGATTCTAAGGATTATAAATACAAAACCAATAAAACTCTAAATCACTTTTCCCCCTCTCTCTCTCTCTCTGTGTGTGTTCAGTCGAAACCTCCAAAAGAAGAAAAAATTTTTTTATCAAGATTCAAGGTGTGATTCAAATGTGATCAAGTAGAGGTTTAGGTATGTTTCAATTAAGCTTTTGTTTAGTTTTCTTTAAATCATGTAACAATTAAAATGATGGATCATTAGGGTTATAAAAACTTCTGTAATTAAGGATGTATTAATCATGCTATAGTGTTTAGGGTTTAATTAGGATCATATTGGTGTAAATAGTTAGGGTTAGATCGCGTTAATTTATGATTTAGAGTTGAGCAGATTTTAGGTCTGTGTTCAACTGATGATAACTTGATGATAGAAATGTGTTTTGATATGATTCAAAAGCCAAAATTGAATTTCAAAGAGTCTATTTTTTAAAAAGTCTAGCCTTGAATGATTTTGAGTTATGGAAGATGGTCAAATGTTGGTTACAAGAAAAGTTGTCAAAACATTAAATACGGGTCAGAATTAGGTCATGTTTAGGAGGGTAAAACCCTAACTTAAAAGTTAAATTAAGGTTATCCAATCTTGAGTGATTAGGTTCTATATGTATATAAAGAAACCCTAGAAGGATAGCTTCTGATTGTGTGTCTAAGTGTGGTAATTAGGGCCATACATTTTACTATGCAATCAGATCCGAATTGGGACAGTTTTGAAGTTTGATTTTATTTGGGATAGTTGCACATGTAATGAGTACTTGGGGATATCAAGGTAGTTATTTGTACAGTTGTGAGGCATCCATCATATGTGTGTTACATGGACTAGAGCTTTTAGCTTGGTCGCATGTAACCGTGTTTATTTATTTGTATTGTTGCGAGATAGGAATTGGAAGCTACGTTTTGAGCATTTGGGTGAGTTACATAGTCCCACTTTTTACTGTGTTTTAAACATAGGATGCAAATGATGCAAGTGTTGAAATGAGTTTTAAATTGCTGTGATTACGTGTTAGTGTAAATACATGGACTATTATGTGACCGATATGCGTTATGTGCTACATGTTATGTGATGTGATATTGATGTGTGAACTAAGTCAGGAGGGTTACTTGCGGGTATCCATGGCATGTTTAGTGGAAGGAATGGTTGCCTAGTCAGGAGGATTACTTACGGGTATCCATGGCCTGAGCTAGAGGGAAAGAGATTTGGATTAATCCAAGAGCGATTGAGGTCGTCTGCTTGGTGTTTCAATGATTGGTTGGATTGAATTGCATGTTAGCTTGTATGTTAGTTAGCATAATTGTCATGTGAAAGTATTGTTTTATAATCATAGTAATTCGGTTAATGATTTTGGTAATGGATGGAATATATGTGTCTGAAAACCTATGTTTCTCACCATCTATTGTGTTAACATATAAGCATCATTTTCAGGTATTTAGCAAGATGAGGTTAAGGTTAAGAAAAGTGGCTAGATGGACCGTAGGCAGCTGGCGAAGTTTAGTTATCTAGATTTCGTTATTTGTTTTGGATGATGAATGTTATTTGTTTTGCTTTGTTAGGTTGTTTAAATGTTTGCATGTCATGACATTGACGTGAACTGCTTTTATTTTAATGTCAGATGCCTTTTGGATTTTGTTGATGTGTTTGGGTATTTTCATGACACTGTGTGTCTATACCTTGTATTTTATACATGTTTTAGTTTCTCTATATAGACGCCAATGTGTTGTGATGATTCCCTTTCGTGTCGCGCCTCGCGTTTCTGCCTTGGCAGGGTGTGATAGATTGGTATCAGAGACAATGGTTATAGAGAAGTAGGTGGTTGAGCCTAGACTATAACCTAGGGGTCTTTCATGCAGATGAATTTAGGGCTCAAGTGTTTAATTTTATAATTGATATGCTTCCCCTCTATTTTTGCATAGCTTATATATCTTGTATTTTGCTAAGTTGTCATTTTAGTTATTGTGCCTACCATTATCTGATATGACATGTATTACTTTCTTAGTATTTTATCTATGTTTTCCCCCACCCGTAAGAAGCCTCGTTGGGGAACCGTTTTCCTAACTAGACTTAAGCGTTATAAGGATCCATAAGAGGAGCTTCTTGTGGAACCAAATGAGATATGATAGTTGATCATTTATTGGATGCGTATAGTAGGGCTGGACCCGCAGAGTCAGGTGATTCTTGCGGAGGCAAAGTCAAACCCAAGCGAGGCCCAACATAAGTTTATTCCGTCCTTTACCTCGTCATGTTGTTATTGATTATTTCTTTTAGATATTTTGTATTTTGGGAGTCGTTGTGAGACTTTCGTTCTTTTATGTCGTTTCGATTTTATTTTGATATAAGTAAGTAGTTATTTGATGAAGCATCTTTTATATGTTAAGTTGGAGTGGTTTAAGATGTGCAATGTGGTATATGTGCTTATATGCGAATTATGATTGAAATAGGTAGTCTTGGAAGTAAGTACATGTGTGAAAGGAGGCACTTATAATTATGGTGGCCAACATAATTATAAAGGCATCACACACGTAGACTTGTGACCATGATTGCATTTATTTGTGTTTGGTTGTAAGGTGGTAGTGTAATATTTTTTTATTTGAGCATTCATGATAACGATGGTGGTATGGGTAGAAAATTATTCTCTTACCCTAATTGGAGGATATGTTAAGTTGTATAGATAGTAAGTTTCCCTTCTATCTAGTATTTGGGGATGCCTAGTATTACTATTATAGAGGTTGGTCGTTTGCTCGGTTGTTTGTTTGGATTTCCTAAGTCTAAGCTTAGCATCCCTTCATCGTACTTTGTTAGTAATGATACCTAATTTTTCCTATTCGACGTCTTAATGTATATTGGTTGTTCGGATATGCTCTTTTCGGAATATAGGGCACGTTTCGTTAGTTCTTTCGTTGCCAGTGATCTGTATGAGTATCAAACATTTCTTTTAAGCACTAATTGTTCCTAACATATTAGTGTGGATCATTACTCCCTTGGTTGTGTATCCCTTGTTTTTTGTAATCCATTGGCGACGTGTTAATATCGATACTTTTAGGTTTTTGCTTATTGATGTTATTTTGGAATAAGACCTTACGTTTTTCTTTTGGGTTACGTACGTATTGTGCATGAGTTTTCTTTTGTTACGGTTCGTTTGATTTTATTTTGGTATATGGTTCCTGGTATTTTCTTTCATTTTCAAACAATAGAATTGTGTTAGAGTCTGTACGGTGTTTTACGATCCCTTTTGGTATTATGGTGTCCTTTGTTTGAGTAACATATTTTATAATTGATGTCTAATTATAAAAGCCCTTTTGAAGTATTGGGTTAGTGTTTGGGAAAAAATGTGTTTAAAATGATATTTGTAAATAGAATATATTTAAATGGCCTATGCAAATAGGATATGATAACTGTTGAGTGGTTAAATAAATTTTAATTTTATATAAAAAGCAGGTTTAAAGTGATTCATAGTGGTAAGATACGATACACCATTAGATAACCATCTCTAGATTTTTATGACAACCAGAATGAATTTTATAAAGATTACATTTAAGATAATTTTATTTATTATTTAAAATAATTTTTAAACTTAAAGTGACTTTCTTTATTTTAAATTGATTTTTATAAAAACATTATTTAATTTGGTCTTTCGAGTAGATAATTGGTATAAGAATTTTCGTCTTTCGTATTGAATTGTTTTATGTGTTCTTTTGTCGTGGTACGCCTATTGATTTTTTTTGTTCGTGTGTTTCACTTGGTACATATATGTATCCTCTCTTTCAGAGGATTCGTATGTCATTTGATCCACGTCTATTTGCATATGTAGAATCCCCTATATGCATTCTAGCCTTTGACTCGGTATTTGTTGTTATCCTATTCGATTGTTTGTAACCCTTGGAGTTCGTTGATACCGTTGAGTCGTGGAAGCTTTGATGTGATTGTGGGAATGGACTGGTCGTCCAAGAGGAAGTTGGTGATAGTATGTCATGAGAAGGTGGTTAGGATACCGTTGGAAGGTGATGGCATACTTCGAGTTCAAGGGGAACGTACTTTGGTAGCCGCCAAAGCCCTAATGAACGATAAGATAGATGAACCTAGGATAAGTGATATACCCGTGGTGCGAGATTTTAATGAAGTGTTTCCGGAAGACTTGTTGGGGCTACCATCGCAACGACAAGTTGAGTTCCGTATAGACTTAGTTCCTAGAGCGACGCCGGTCGCGAAGTCTCCATATCGTTTGGCACCCTCGGAAATGCAAGAATTGTATGAACAACTTTAAGAGTTGCAAGACAAGGGTTTCATATGACCTAGTCATTTTCCTTGAGGATCACCTGTGTTATTCATGAAGAAGATGGATGGTTCTTTTCGCATGTGTATTGATCATAGGGAGTTGAACAAATTAACTATTAAAACCCGTTCTCCGCTCCCTAGGATTGATGACTTGTTTGATCAGTTACGAGGAGTGTGTCCTTTTTTAAAGATAGATTTTCGGTCAGGTTATCATCAGCTACGAGTGCATGAGGATACCATTCTAAAGACCGCATTTTGAACGAAATACGAACATTTTGAGTCTACGGTTATACCTTTTGGGTTAACCAATGCACCAATGGTTTTCATGGACTTAATGAACCGGGTTTGAAAACCGTACTTAGGTAGGTTTGTCATCGTATTCATTGATGACATTCTGGCCTACTCAAAGTCAAAGGAGAAACATGAAGTTCATTTGAAGTTAGTGTTGGAGTCACTGAGGAAGGAGAAGTTGTATACTAAGTTTTCTGAGTGTGAGTTTTGGTTGGAAGAAGTGCATTTTCTTGGTCACGTGGTCAACCATAACGTATTCACGAGGACCCGAGTAAGAGTGAGACAGTGAGGAATTGGATGATTATTCTTAGGATTGACAGGTTACTACCGACGTTTATCGCGGATTTTTTTTAAGAATGTCGAACCCCCTTACTTCCCTAACTGAGAGGAATCAAAAGTATGAGTGGAGAGCATAGAACAAGAAGAGGCTTTCCAGACTTTGAAAAATAATTTATGTGATGCGCCAATAATTGTCACTCCCTCGGAGCGGTGATGTTTGCTCTAAAAACTTAGAGACATTATTTGTATGGTACGAAAAGTGTCATTTACACGGATCATAAAAGTCTCCAACACATATTTGATCAGAAGGAGTTGAATATGCGTCAAAGGAGGTGGATCAAATTATTTATTGATTATGAATGTGAAATACGCTATCATCCGGGTAAAGCGAATGTGGTGGCTGATGTATTGAGTAGGAAGGAACGGGTGAAACCTAAACGTGTACGGGCAATGGCTATGACTATTCAATCTGGAGTAAAAGGAATGATACTAGCAGCTAAGGGTGAGGCGTTCAATCAGGAGAACGTACTTGCTGAAAGGTTACATGGTTTAGATCAGCAGATGAAAATGAAAGGAGACGGAAGTTTGTACTTTATGGATCAAATATGGGTTCCGTTAGTAAGAGGTGTGAGAACAATAATTATGGATGAGGCTCATAAGTCCAGGTATTCCGTACATCCTGGAGAGGATAAGATGTACTATGACCTTCGAGATATGTACTGGTGGCCGGGAATGAAAAGGGATATTGCTACCTATGTTAGCGAATGTTTAACGTGTGCAAAGGTGAAGACTGAGCATCGAAGGCCTTCGGGCTTATTACAACAACTATAGATACCTGAATGGAAGTGGGAAAACATCACCATGGACTTCATCACAAAGTTACCTAGAACAAGGAGTGGCCACGATGCGATATGGGTTGTAGTTGATAGATTGACCAAATCTGCACATTTTCTAGCAATACATGAAGATTATAGTACGGAGAAATTGGCGAGGTTGTACACCGATGAAATTATCGTGCATCATGGAGTGCTTGTGTCGATTATTTCAGATCGTGATGCACGGTTTACATCACGTCTCTGGCAAACATTTCAGAAAGCCTTAGGAACACGATTGGATATGGGCACGGCTTATCACCCTCAGACAGAAGGACAGAGTGAGCGTACAATTCAAACGTTAGAGGATATGTTAAGGGCGTGTGTGATAGACTTTGGTGGCAGTTAGGATGTCTACCTACCGTTAGCTGAGTTTTCTTATAACAACAGTTATCACACTAGCATTCGTGGTGCTCCGTTCGAAGCACTATATGGAAGAAAATGTAGGTCACCTGTGTTATGGGCTGAAATTGGGGAAGGTAGTTTGATTGGACCCAAGAAAATACCATCTTACATTTGTTTTATTTGTAACCTAAGGAAGAAGTTAAGTTCACCCATCATGCTCATCTCGAACTGGTCATGCATGATTTTGGTAAATTCATCACACGTGTCTTGACAAGTCGAGCTGAATATAATGTCGTCGACCAAATGCAAAATAGATGTGTTAACAATAACTTTGGATATATGAAACGTTGGGGACCAAATGGCTAAGTCATCACAATCTTTGAATGTGGTATGTTAGCGATACTAACTTCTTTGTCTAACTACGACTAATGAATTCATGATAATGTTCCCATGAACCCTTAATCATTTACATATGAAGACATTAACGAAACTATTCTAAAGTCTAAGGTACGCACTCACTTTTCATTTTCATATTCGAAAATATAGATTACAAGTAAATGTCTATTGTTCACTATCCATAATGTAGTATTAATAGTTCCTTAAAAAATAATAGTGTAGTCTCTAGAAATACCATTTGTTGGTTTTCTAGCTTTGAAGAGATTAGTTCTTTATGAACTACTCTTTCGTTTAGATTATAATCATATGTCTACAAAATGGAAATCTTCTATGACCACGTAGCAAACTCACGGAGATGAAGAAGAGCAAGCTAGTGGTTAACAATTAACATAAATAGGATAGTCACAGCAACGATCATAGACAACTATGGATGAAACAACGCCTTCGACTTCAAACGATCATCTCGAATCATAGTCAACCATCGATCAACTGACTCGTCTCACGTCTACGATCTACTACGTCTATCGATATCATCTCTAGTACTCATTCAATATTTACCGTCTTGGATTTTCTCCAAATCATGACATTTAATTATTTCATCCAAGATAAATAATAATACACTCATTAACTAGAATTAATTGAAATACACTTAATCCTCGTTAATCCTTCCTCCGAATTAACTACTTGATTATATCCTACCGAATAATCATTTGTTTTTACAAAAAGTTAATTAAAAAATGTTAAGTATTCCTTCTCGATTATATTAAATAATATTACTAGTATAGTCCTAACGTATTGACGACTATCATTCTCAAACAAAAAATGGGCCAAATCGAAGAATTTTTTTCTTCATAGGAAGGGCGGCCCACTTAAAATTAAGGGGACCGACCGTGTAAGTTGGGCGCCCCCCTTAATTATTTAAGGGGGTCGGCCACTGGAAAAACAAACTTCCCTTTTTCATTCGAAAATACATAGCCAGACACCATTTTTTTTCCTTCTTCCTCTTCCACCTGCTGTGACGAAAAACCTACCACTTATTCACCAAAATCAAACTTCAAATCATCCAATTAACCAAAATTCGCAAGGGGAAATTACAAACAAATCAATCAACAACATCAATTGTGATAAAATTCCAAGAGCCACTTCCACCGATATATCCCTCACCAAATCCTACACCCCAAAAGTATCCAAAATCCCTGGCATTTCCCCCATAATTACCAAATTCTACAAATCCATTGAAAATTGCAACATTCACGAAGGTCGTGTTGTTGATCAAGCCTACTACAAATCCAACAACATCGAGCGTCTCTTCACAAAACCTTCGCTTGATACATCTTTAAAATCAATAACGATTGTTTCCCAGAATTCATATCTGAATTATTATAGTCCAAGTACTCCAAACCGATGAATATGGCTATCTTGTCATCTCTTTTATGATTCAACATGAATTCATAACTCTCACTCTTGCTCAATTCGGTCAAATCCTCAAATTCCTTACAACGGTCAAGCGTGTTTCACAACAATGACCTTAGATCTCTTGAGTATTCTTAAGAAACCAAGGGACCATATTCCACCGACCTTCCAACTTCTGACGATATTCGTCGACTTCTTGAATTGCAACGTGTCATGGTAGACCGTACCATTAAAAGTCAAACCGCCACCCTCACTCCAAATCAAATCCTCACTAAGGAACTAAGCCCCGACATGAAGCAATGGGAAGAACTCATTCGAGAGAATATGTTTGGACTAGGAGGACATCGGGACCATATCCCCGCTTGTCTTGCTCACATGTTGTATTGTGTTGTTGCCGAGGAACAATACAATCTTGCTTACTTTTTTATCAAACGAATAGAATGTGCTAGAGCAAATCCAACCACCAATCTTCCATACAGTATGTTCTTAACTCGTCCTTATCGTTACATCATGGAAGTATATCCTCATCTCGACAATGGCATTTATAACATTATTGAACGAGTCATGCGTCCTCTTGCTCTTAAACAAACTCGAAGACCTCGAAGTGATCGTGGCAAAGCTTGCCATTCGGTCTCATATTCATCTTCTCGCCATCATGGCATGTCATCTCATCAACATGATGATGATGATGATGTCAAATCGTCTAGTGCTAGCACTCCATCTCCTACTACCTATCTAACCTCTTGGTCTATACTCACAACCAAAGACTACGAAATGCTTCCCTTACGAACAAACCGCATGAAACATCTCTTATGAACACAAACTACATGCTCAACCAAACGCAAGAAAAGCATAAGGAAATACGCAGATACGTTCAAGTCATTGGAAAAAGGCACTAAAAGGAGTTTTAGCAAGAAGAAGAATGAAGACATAGGAGTGGAGTGAACTAATGCTTAATGTAGTTTAAGACAATTTAACTTTATTAAGTGTATGTTATTCACTTTAGGATGGTTAATGGATCTGATGTATTCGGAAAGACTTTTATGGGTTGTATGTTTTTATTAACTTGCTTGCGATAATAACTTAAACCTTTGGTTATTTTTCTAAATTAACTATTATGCATTATTGCGTTCCATGATTCAATTTGTTCTTATTAGATTTATTCCTAAATGTGCTTAGAAACCTATAGGCTTGCTATAAAATTAACCACCAAAAACAAAATACACCTCACAAAAATCTGAGACAAATGTGTTTTCTATGAAAATGGAACCACCAGTGCGCCCCACCCTTAATTCTAGGGTCGACCCCCTTAATTTAAAAGGGACCTGCCCTTGAGCCCTTCACAGGTAAAATAGTTATTTTTCAACGTCTGCTTTTGCCTTCGCTATATCTAGTATCACTAACTTTACCAGAATGATTGAACAACATTTTGGAATTCCCCTACACTTATCCAAATACACCCATTTTCAAACAAATCTCTTCCTATAAATTCTCTCCAAATGTATAACACCAATTCACCATCTCCTTCACTCATCATCAACAACCATACACATTCATGGCCTCCACTAGAGCTTCCATTTCCAAGGTCTCCAAGAGACCAAAAATCAAAATCATTTCACCAAAACAATTGTTTATGGATTTAACCCAAGAAGGACAACCAAAAACTTCCCTCACCCAAACGATCCAATTCACCACCTAGTTGCTCGCCATAATGCACCCTCCAAAACACCATCAACCAAAGACACTTCTTTCATCTCAATTGATTACATACCCAAATCACCAACATCATCAACATCACCCTTACCAAATGGTTACTTGAACCCATCAACATCTCCTCCTCCAAGAGTTTCTCTACCACCTTTAACTCAAGATAATGCATCAATGGACATCACTCTCACTACTTTCCACCATACCTCACTGATGTCCAATTGATACCCAATCAGCTTCACCAAACCCCTATCATTGCACATCCTATCCCTTGAAATTTCCTTGAAGCACATGGTAACTCATGCATCTGCTGTATCCACAATCGAACCATCATTTTCGGGTTAAGTGATGGAACTTCCCATATGTTTTGCATATATTGAAACACATGCTCTCACACCACCAATCATCACATCATACAGAACCTCCACCATCATCCCAAACTAAACATGCTCTATGTTTAAGTCTCTCAAATAATTGATCCTCAACCATTTGCATGCAAGTCCAATCTGGAGCTTTTACTATTATAGGACTTTTGTACTTTTAATTCATTATTGTTAGCATGTATTTTCCTTATGAATGCATAAGTGTGTTTTCACACCTAACTTTAATTTTAATAATGATCATATGTTGTTTGTATGAGCACATTTTCTTCCTTGCTACCTGTAGAAATATTTGTAATGTTCTAAACCTATTTGCAGCCAAGAACCATAAGCTCGATCTTGGTGCCCTCGAACGAGGGGGAGCACAAAAAACATCTGAAGGAGGAACACTTATTCCGTCGATTTACTTGCAATTCTCCGACGATGTCTTTTTTGATCTACAAAAAGGGGGAGAAATGATCTAAACTAACACCACTACAAACTTGTTAAAATAATTTTACATTTAAATGATTTTAAATTTTGTAATCATCAAAAGAGAATGTTGATAAGAAATAATGCTAAAAACATTTAAACTATTATTCTCATCCTACATTTGATAATCAACAAATATAAAACATTATAAAAATTAAACATAAACAAGTAATTAGTGGTTAATAACATTACAAAACGTATATCACCCAAGGTATGAATAAACATATCTTGATAGCATTTATGATCAAAAGGAAACATTTATAAAAATGTTAGTAAACTTTTTAAAACATCACAAAACATTTTTTACATTTAAAAGAAATGTTTTATTCAAAATAAACATTTTGAATTTCAAATTTTCAGACCTAAAACGGCTAGAAATGGTCCAGTAAACACCTCCCCTGAATAGGACAAAAAAGGAAGCGTCTGAATAAGGGGCGGCCCCCTTAATTACATGGGCGGCCCCCTTAAAATTAAAGGGACCGGCACCCTATTTAAGGGGGCCGGCCATAGACTCCGCTCCTCCTTCTTGTCCTATAAATACTTTACTATTCCTCAATGTTTTTCTCACCTTTTGCACTCATTCTTTCTGCTCAAAACAACCCACTTATCCTCTCTAAAATCCTTTGATCATTTAATCATAAAGCTTTGTTTCCAAGTGATCCAAGCTATATTCCTCAAGTGCAAGAGAAGAATACTTCCATCATCAAGTGAAGAAGTATTACACCTTAGTGTGCATAGCAATCTTGTTGCATTCATATCACATGTTTGTAAATCAATTGTATATCTTGGAGTTGTGTGTAGTAGCTAGATCTTGGTGATCGTTGTGATCTTACCAAGTAGTGTTAGGTAGTTGTGATATAAGTAGTGTGGTGAAGTGAAGTCGTGAAGTTGTGAAGTTATGAAGAAGTCGTGAAGTTTTAAAGAAGTCGTGAAGTTGTGAAGAAGTTGTGAAGTTGTGAAGAAGTCGTGAAGTTGTGAAGTCGTGAACAAGTCGTGAAGTTGTGTTGTGATAGATTGGTTCTAGCTAAGATTAGAACTCGACATTTAGCTTAGTGTCGTAAATTGATATAAGCAACGTTGTGTACGGTTTTCTCCGCCATAAGGGAGTTTGTTGACATAGTGAAGAAAACTCTCGAGTTTGGTGCTCGGGGAGTGGAGTAGGGCGAAGAGGTGCTTCGTTACCGAACCACTATAAATCCTCGCGTTGTGGTTTGATTGTTCTTACTCTTATCTCTTGTCTTACTTTATCATTTCATATATTTACATTGTTCATATTGTGCAAGCATTGAATTCACAAAAAGGTCGAATCTAAGTTTTACAAACATACATAAAACTTAAATTTAAAAAGCGGTAAACTATTCAACCCCCCTTCTAGTTTTCCACAATTGGTATCAAGAGCCACGTTAAACAAGATTTTTAAAATAAATTGTATTTTAAAACTTGAATCGATCTATGGAATCGGAAAAATATTTAGAAGGGCAATCTATGCAAAGACCACCACTATTTGAAAGTGATGGATTTATTTATTGGAAAAATAGATTCGAAACTTATGTGAAGTCAAAAGATCTAGATCTTTGGCATGTTATTACCGATGGTGATTTTCCTCCCATTCAATTTAATCCCGAAACTAAAAAGGATGAAATTGTATCTTTTCACAAACAAAATGATGATCTTAAAAAGAAACTTGCTAAAAATAATGAAGCCAAAATGGTAATTTATAATGCTTTACCACGTAAAGAATATGAAAGAATTTTTATGTGTCAAACCGCAAAGGAAATTTGGGATACTTTGTTAATCACTCATCAAGGTAATAATCAAGTCAAAGCAAATAAAATAGATCTTCTTGTTCAACAATATGAACAATTCATGATTCCGGAAGAGGAATCAATAGATAATGCTTTTGCTAAATTTAACACTATTATTACTAGTCTAAAAGCACTTGATGAAGGTTTTTCTAGCAAGAATTGTGTTAGGAAATTTCTTAGGGCATTGCATCCTAAATGGCGCGCAAAAGTCACGGCAATTGAAGAATCAAAGAATCTAACAACTCTTTCACTTGACGAACTTATTGGAAATTTAAAAGTCTATGAAGAAGTAATCAAGAAAGACTCCGAAACCGTCAAAAGCAAAAGAGAACAAAGTAGATCTATTGCCTTAAAAGCTAGAAAGGAATCTAGTGATGAAGATAGTTCAACCTCCGATAGTGAAGATGAAGAATACGCCATGGCCGTAAGAAACTTCAAGAAATTCTTCAAAAGACAAGGACGATTCGTAAGACAACCATATGAAGAAAGAAAATCATCTCAAAGAAATAAAGATGACAAAAATAGGAAAAGCGAAAGAAAATGCTTTAAGTGCGGAGATCCAAATCATTTCATCGGAGAATGTCCGAAACAATTAAAATATCAAAACCAAAAGGCGTTCGTTGGAGGATCTTGGAGTGATAGCAACGATGATGAAGAGGAGAAAACAAAGGACGAAAAATGTCTTATGGCTAAAGATTCAAATGAGGTACTTTCCGAAACCGAATACTTTAGTGATGACCAATCATTACTAGACGAAAATGACTTAGATAATGAATATAGTAGACTATGCAAATTAGGACTAAAAGTCATGGCTAAAAATAAAACTCTAAAACAAGCTAAAATAGAATTAGAAAATGAAGTACTAGAACTAAAAGATAAATTATCTAGGTTGGAAAAAGGTAAGGAAGTAATTGAAGAATGTAAATTATGTCAAGAACTTAAGCTTGAAAATGAGAACCTTAGAAATGAAATATCTAGGATAAATCAATTTAATAATAGTAGTCACTCACTTAAGAAAATAATAAGTTCTCAAAAGACTTCCGGAGATAAATCCGGATTAGGTTTTAATTTTACCAAAGGATCACCTAGCGAAACCAAACAAGTAAAGTTTGTAAAAGCTCAAGAAGTCGAGTCAAAAGAAAAATTGATAGAATCAAATCCAAAATTTATACTTATAAATAATACCAAAATTCCCATTGCAAGTGATGATAAGATAAAACGTTTTTACAAACCTTCTTTAAAACCCGAAGTCGGATTTACTAAATCTACAATGAGGTCTAAAACACCTCCTCAGAGAAGAAAGGAAAATTCTCATCCTTGTTCCAAAACACCTCAACCTAGGAAAGACCAAGGTAGATCAAATTACTCTAACACTAGTCACAAAATGTGGAGTCATCCACATCAACCAAGCTTTTCTCTTTATGGAAGATGTTCACTGTGCATGTGTTCAAACCAAATGCAAAACATGTTCGGAAGCAATAACTTCGGACCCATGAAACGATGGGGACCAAGTGGCTAAATCATCTTATCTTCCGAGGTTAATCATCCACATACACTCTTTGTCTTTGGATTAAGAATTTCATGATAAGGTTCCCATGAGCCTTTATCGTCTACATTGTGAAGACACTAATGAAGATTATTCTAAAGACTAAGGTACGTTTCACTTTTAATATTTGTAAAGTATAGATTATAAGTAAATGTCTATGTGTTACTATATTGATGTAGTATAATTAGTGTTAGCCTTATTTTTATATAAGTCAAACAAGAATGTCATCGGTCTTTTTAGTCATAAATAGTCTTGTTAAGTAATAGGCTAGTCGGGTTAAATGGGCTTGGATTGTAATCTAATATTGTCCATGTTTCGGGCTCAAAGCCCAAGAAAAGCCAAGCCCGGCC